>JBAMJV010001806.1:0-78410 GCA_037951105.1 Echinarachnius parma
GCCACGATCAATTGATCAATTCTATGATTAATCATGAATCTTTATGTTACTGGTCAAGAGCTGTTGCCCTTCTGCTTTTTCTACTCCTCCTATCTCCTTTCCTTTTAAAAAAGGGCAACAAATTTGATTTTGTTTATTTATTTCATCTTTTTCTTTGATTCATTTCCATTGTCTTTGTACCAGCGGAGGCCGATAATGAATCAAGTCAGGAAGGTACATTGAGTGACTGATAGTAGCCATTACTCCCTTTATCTCTTTTCTTGCTCAAAAGCCATAGCTAAAGATATGATATATCATTATATGGATATTTATTTCCTTTTTTCTTTCTTTATTGATTTCCCTTTTCTTTGTTCCAACATAGGTTAATGATGAACCGAGTCAGGAGGTCAGGATTAATCGTGAATCTTTATGTTACTGGTCCCAGAGCTGTTGTCCTGCTCTTTCTACCCCTCCTCCAACATGTATCTCCTTTCCTTTTCAAAAAGGGTCAAACATGTTTAATTTTGTTTTTTTATTTCCTCCTTTTCTTTGTCCCAACAGAAGTGATGATGATTCGAGTCAGGACGATACACTGAGTGACTCAGACAAGTCAGAGCTGTCAGAATCAGACGTAAGAATTCATTTTTCATTTGAAGTAAAATTATTACCCCTATTTGTTGCGTTGTAGTAGCATTAAATTAATGACAATTTGAACGTGTTTTCTCAGAAATAATTGAACAATAATCTAGTCACAAGTCAGGAGGTAACGATGTAAGCTGAGTTACTAAAGAAAAAAATCAGAGCTTTGTAAATCAAGTATCTAAGAATTCATGATTGCATAATTTACTTTAAAAGTACCCTTGTATACTTCTATTGATTAGTTTTTTTTATTTGATTTGATTTATTTTCCACATTTTCAATGACATATTCTTTGTCATAAATAAGGCTTTGCTGATAAGAAGCCTTTGTTTCAAGATTAAATATGTGTTACTTACCGTATTTGTCGGTGTATTAACCGCTCCGGTGTATTAACCGCACCCCCTAAAAAAAAAATTAAAAAAAAAAAAAAAATGCGGTTAATACGGTCGTGTATTAACCGCACCCCCTTTTTTTGGGGGGGGGGGGGGGAAGGTGCGGTTAATACACCAGCAAATATGGTACTGTAAAGTTTCAACTCCTGTAATATTTCATATAGTAATTTTATGAAAATAGATATTTGCAATAAAAGATGAGCACCTCAGGCTTACTTTCAGGTTGCCACTAGCAACCTTTGTTCATATACTGGTGATCTCCCTGCTTGATAATTATCTTTGCTCAATTTCTAGCTAGAAGTTATGAAACCTCACGCTCGCATTTTTGGCAATTCATCACCAACAAAAGTAGCTTTTAATGAGTTAAATCAGCCGTATGACGTAGTCAGTTAGTGATAAACAAACAAACAAACAAGCAAGCAAACAAAAAAGCTCTAGAGCATTTCTAAGATGTTAGACACTACAGTGTAATAGTTGATTATCTTAGCATAATTTCTAGCCAGAAGGGCCATAACCACACACACACATTTTTAGCAATGCATCACCAACACAAATTAGTTTTTTATGAGCTAAATCAGCCATATGACGTAGTCAGTTAGTGATAATCAAACAAATAAACAAACAAACAAACACAGTCCAGAGCACTTCTAAGATTTTAAACCCTAATAGTCGATTATCTTAGCTTAATTTCTAGCATGAAGGGACATAACCACACACACATTTTTAGCAATTCATCACCATCAAAAAGTAGCTTTTAACAAGCTCATTCAGTCCTATGATGTATTCAGTTGGTGATAAACAAACAAACAAACAAACAAATTCACTCCAGAGCATTTCTAAGATCTTGTTAGACCCTAATTGTTGATTATCTTTGCTCAATTACTAGCTAGTAGCTACATGATGTATAAAACCACACACACATGTGTACACATGTTTAGCAATGCATCACCAAAAATAAAATTGCTCCAGTCTTATGACGTAGTCAGTAAGTGATAAACAAACAAACAAATTCACTCCAGAGCATTTTCTAAGATTCTAGACCCAGTTTTCCTCAATTAATTTCATGGCTCACAGGAAGTGCACCATATTTCTTTTAGTAAAGTGCCCCTCAAACTAATTATGACGGACATATTTTTATTGAACTATTCCTCTATTCCTCTCTTCCATTGAAAGGTTTACATTATGTGGCTGTTTTTACACAAATTGTATGGTCATCGCTCAATATATAGCCACGGTTTATGACGTGTGATGTGGTTTTAGGAGTTTAAATTTAAATTAAAACCACACTTTATGTCATGTTTTATTAATTTTATGAACTAGAACCACACTTCATGAAAGGATTATTGGTCTAATGAACTTTATAATTACAGTACCCATAAAATTCTAGTAAAATTTAAATAAAAAACAAACTTGTATGTTATGTTTTATTTATTTTATGAACTAAAGCCACATTTTATGGGAGGATTATTGGTTTAATGAACTATGCGAAGACAGTGTCCATAAAAGTCTGGTTAATGGTATACGATTTCAGGACTTACATGTAACTCTAAAAGTTAATTATATTGTAGTTCTGAAATCTTTCCAACAAGTATAATTAAAAGTTACATGCTTCTTTTGTAGTTTGACAAATTGACATGTCACCTAATTATGTGCGTACAGGATATTTAACCACATTTGGAAAGGCCATTGAGGTCACAAATAGTCAGGTGCTTTACTTGCACATAAATAGTGTTTAGGCAAGGTTGCTTTGACTTCAATTTGAAATTGTTATCAAGTCGTAAGATAAAGCCACAAAAATTGTGTACGAATTGAAAGATATTCAATTCCATTCATTTTATTAGATTTTTCCCAAATGTCATATTTAAGACTTAAATTCAAATTTTCAAATGTTTTTTATTTCAGTATACGGACACGGAAACAGAGTCTGACTTCACAGGAGGCCCTCATAGGCAGATAGCAGACACAACAGCAACATCCACCATCAAGGTATGCTATGGTAGCTGTCAGGAGCCAAACATGATTAGAAAGTATTAAAAATTAAGAATGAAAAAAGACACGAAGAATGATTTGGAAATTACATTTTAGCTACAGTGACCCTCCTGCACCATAGAAATTAGAAAATAATATCTTGACTCGTTCAGGACTGGTCCCGAAATTACTCTGGCAATAGTCTAGATTGAGAATGCATGTTATACCAAAATCAGTCTTGTATGGGTTAACTGATAATTAGTTAAGTAGAATATTCATTGATAAATTTAGGTGAATGCATGTAGATTGTTATATTATTTTATGGATATTTATGTATACAAATGATTATGTGAATACCAATCAAAATCAACCATTAAGAACAGTCAATCTTGAACTATGCTTTCTTGGTACTCTGGCAATGTCAGTGGAGTAAATTAGTTCCATGCAAATACAGGCAATGCCTGTGAAACTATGTACAGTATTTTTTTGCACGATCCTTTATTGATTTTATGATCAGTATTAAATGTTTACTAAACTTTAAGTTATCTATCTTAAAACCAGTGAGCTTGAAATTTAACCATGTTGAGCATGTTCTATAATTGTGATGCACCTGTTTTAGTGTTCCCCCAGGGGCACCCCCACTGCACCCCTGCAGCACCCCTCCAGCCCCCTGCACACTCGCACAATAGATTCTACCCTTCCTGTCGTACCCCTCAAACCACCCCCCTGAGGGCGTAGTTCGCCCCACAGATAATTCTTGAAGTGGTGTCATGTGACCTGGATTACTCATCTGATACATGTCATGTGGGTGAGAGTTAGAAGGGCATTAAGTTGATTTTTAGCTAAATTGAGTTCTGGATACTATCTTGTAGGTTGGAGCCTTCTCTATGTGATGTCAAATTTTCAGATAATAATCCTGTCTAATTTGGGAAATATTTGTTAAATATAAAAGAGATACTATTTGTTTCTTTGTGTCTTAAAGTAATACAAGTGACTTAACGCCCTACTCCTTCTCAACTGACAACATGTTTTGTTGGGTGAGAGTAAGAAGGGCATTAAGTAAATTATTTGCTGATTTGAGTTATACATACCATCTTGTAGGTTTGAGCCTTCTTTTCTCTGTGACGTCAAATTTTCAGATATAATAATCATGTCTAATATTGGAAATATTTGTTAAATAGAAAAGAGATATATACATTTTGTTTCTATGTGTCTTCTAAACTTTAAATATGATTATCTCCAAAGTGCAATAAGTGACTTAATGGCCTTCTCTTTCTCAATCAACAATATACTGTTGGGTGAGAGTGAGAAGGGCGTTAATTAGATTTTTTGCTAAATTGAGTTCTGCATGCTATCTTATAGGTCTGAACTTTGATGTGATGTTAAATTTTCAAATAATAATTATTTGTAATTTGGGAATATTTATCAAAAATAAAAGGGTGCCAAATTTGGTTTCTACAAGTTTCCCAAACTTTAAACATGATTTTCTCCAAAGTGCAATAAATGACTTAGTACCCTTCTGTTTCTCAACCGATAATGTTTGAATCAACGTCAAGGAAATGGCACTAACGACATGAATCATCATTAGGACTATCTGTCAATTTGATGATATCAGGGAAATGTTGAAGGAATGATACTGAATCTTCATGAATCATCTTTTCAGGCTAACCATGTTTCCAACTGAATACAGTTTATATTGTACATTTCTGCATCAAATTATAACTGAATACAGTTTATATTGTACATTTCTGCATCAAATTATTAGGACTGTCTTTCAATTTGTTGATATCAGTGGAATGTCAAGGGATTGATACTGAAGCTTGTAAGAATTATCTTTGTAGGCTTCCCATATTTCCAATTGTATACATTGGAATAATATGCATTTTTAATACCCATCTTATTTATTAGCTAGTATGATGTTCATATATTTGAATATATTATCAAATTTACATTTGTTAACTTTGTTACTTCAAAGCCAAATGACAGTACTGGGAAACGTCCCATCCACAAAAAATGAAAAATATGCTTAAAAAAAAAAGACATTATCAAATTGATTAATTTAATTGAGAAACATGAATCAGTATTTAAACTAAAAAGCTACCAAAATGATCACATCACAAAATTCCTTTATACAATGGCAATGATTCCATACAACTAGTCCTTTGGTTTGGGATTTTGATAGTGGGCGGGAGCTGGTCAATTTCCTTTGTAGCAACCACTAGATCACACACGTTCGGCTTGCTTGACATGGTTTAGAACCAATAAACCATGGCAATGAATAGTTCCACTGTAATACTCTATGAATCAGAATGACTGTATAACAATGCTGCCATCTTCAGGCAAATTATGAACAGCTGCTCTGTGCTATGAATGGGATTTTTTAAGTCTGTTGTTTTTTAAAATTGTAAGTTCCCATTTAAAATGAATCATAGTTGTTTTAAGTTGTTATAATAATTCAGCGTGATTGAAATATAAATAATGAAGAAATCACCACAAAATAAGAAAAAAACAATATGTTTCCTATATCTTATAACTGTATTTGGAAGATGTATTATTACCTAAAACTTGAATCATGACATTTGTTTTCATACTATACACAAGTATTTATCTGACTATTCTTGAAGAAGTTAACTCATAGTGCCCTTGGCCATTGTTGCATTTTGATCACCTGACCCTTTGTATTTTGATCACCTGACCCTTTGTATTTTGATCACCGGACCCTTTGTATTTTGATCACCTGACCCTTTGTATTTTGATCACCTGACCCTTTGTATTTTGATCACCGGACCCTTTGTATTTTGATCACCTGACCCTTTGTATTTTGATCACCTGACCCTTTGTATTTTGATCACCTGACTGTTGTATGTATGAACTGCATGATATTAACATTTTGCCTTCTGTGAACAGACTGGCTCAGATGACTCCGACACTGGGTTGTTTGATGAGGATGACGCACAGCCACCAGCTGCTGCTCAGGTACCTTAATACCTCAATTAACCCCTTGCTTACGGGAACCGGGTGGGTTGTGTACAAAGTCTATGGAGATTTCAGAATCTCGAAGGGAACAGGTTTACACACCTGCCCAGGGGATGTTTCATAAAATGTTTAAAAATAAATCAAATTTTGATTTACATGGCGCCTAAAACTTTGAGTTGCCTGCAATTGCAGCTTTGTAATTAAGCACATTTAACTTTGCAATTGAACGCATCTGCCCATTGCATAAAAGATGTAACTTTGCACTAGCTCTTGGATCAATGCAAAGTTGCGCTTGAAACCAAACGCAACTCTGTATGCAACACCCCCAGTACATAGTGAACACAACTCATAATCTATTAATTTGGAACTTTGCTTGAAATGTTTTTAAATCCTTTTGATACATCCTTTGATTGATTTAAAGTAAACCTAAAGAACCAGTTTGCATCTTAATAAAATGCTTTCTTCATTTTGTTTAGTTTTTGTTAAACATACATGACTGAGCTAGCAATTTCATAGTTAATTACAACACAAATATTGATAAAGTTACAATTAATTTATAGTCTTTCCCTTTCCATTCAGATGAATAGATTTGGATATTTATATATTGTTGTTGCATGATACAACTAACCTGCCTGCCTGCAATAGAACCCTCATTAACTATGAGAGTAATGAATTAAATAACTATAATTTGGTTGTATCGAAGGGTGGTTGGAATGTATTAGTGGTCCCCTTTATCCTCCCAGCCCAGCATGTTTAATACAAATCAAAACAGACAATGGAACTTTAAGACGAGTTACTCAGATTTGTTAAATATTGCTTATATTTAGTATGTTACAGTAATTGCCAGGTGAGAATATTTTTTTTCTTCTTCTGGGTAACATTTTTTCTACATTATGTCAGGGTTTACTGAAAACAATAATATGAGCTTTTGGACAAGAAATTTCCTTTTCTATAACAAACGTTTACTTGTTCTGACATGAGTGCCAACTCTGCTCTATGTTCATTATGATTTTCAAGTGAAATAAATGTTCTTTTTCTAATATGTATTGAATTGTAGCCCATGAACTTCCAAGATGAACTTGCATCCAAGCTTGGACCTGGGGCTGCAGTGGGTAGAGCAGCCATGTCTGCTGAGCCAGGGGAGAGCACAGGTAAGACAGGATAAACAAACGTTTCTATTCAATGATTGTCGTGTGCGGCCATAATGAACAAGGCTCGTTTGTGTGTAATATGGTAATGGTAGCCCCTGAACTTGCATCCAAGCTTGGTGGACCTGGGGCAGGTATGCCCAGAGCTGCCATGTCAGCTGAGCCAGGAGAAAGCACAGGTAAGACTGGACAAACAAATGTTTCTATTAAATCATTATTATGTGCAGGGGTGCTGCAGCTTGGTTTTGAACTAAACTAACTTGTACATAATATGGTAATGGTAGCCAATGATCCTTGCATCCAAGCTTGGTGGACCTGGGGCAGCAGCCATGTCAGCTGAGCCAGGGGAGTGCACAGGTAAAACTGGATAAACAAACCTTTTTTTATTAAAACATAGTTCAGATTCGTAATATAGGTGCCATCTTGCAGATGCCTTGCGCATTACAAATTTGCTCAGTGTTATGCAGTGTACATAAACTAGCCTAATTCAAAATGGGACACGCAGTGTAGCGCTCCCCACGCTTGACATTATTTTAGAGCATAAACAAACGAATCAGGGCTTGCACTTAGCGGTGGTCCTGGTGGAATGGCTACCATCAATTTAATTTGGTCACTAGAAACTCTTTTATTGGTCACCTCTGAATAATGATTGCAGAATCTCCCTCCAATGCAAGTTTGATCACCTCTGATCAAGATTCTGATAGGATCAAAATCCCTGATCCTTTTCAACTCCACCTTTTTCCTCTGAATTCCAACTCCAAAG
This sequence comes from Echinarachnius parma, assembly GCA_037951105.1. Lineage (NCBI taxonomy): Eukaryota > Metazoa > Echinodermata > Echinoidea > Clypeasteroida > Echinarachniidae > Echinarachnius > Echinarachnius parma. Next base: position 7,866 of record JBAMJV010001806.1, read on the forward strand.
CAACAAATAGAAAGAAAAAAAGCTTCCTAGTATTGTCTTGGTCTTTTACAGAAAATGTATATATGGTTAAAAAAAATAAAAAATTATTTTCTTTTCTTCAAACTAAACCAGATGAAAGTGTTTGTAAGTGTACCATCTTTAGATACGAGCCAGACTTTCAATAAGTCCAAGAAGGCAATAGAGAGAAAAATGAACCTACTAAGTTCTTCAGTTTATTCCACAATGTTCATAATATAAATATTCAAAATCTCTGCTTCAAACCAGATGAAAACAGTCGCAACCGGACCATCTCAGATACGAGCAAGACCTCCGAGAGCTCCAAGAAGGCAACGAGGAGGAAAAAGCTGCCTTTTGACCAGAAGAAGAGCAAGAAGAAGTCATCCCCATCAAAATCAGAGGGTAAGATTTTAATCACCTACATAACTCTTTATATGCCTGACATTGTAAACCTCAGCACTGTTTAAATTTGGGGTGAAAATCTAGTAAACTTTCAAAAAATCCTCCCAATCACAAACCGTGCTAGATGGCAGATCATTATTTTGTACTAATGTTGGCATACATTTGTATATTATCTGAATTTGGGCACGGGGATGGGAATGTTTTGCTATTATTTCACAATTTTCTAATCATGATTGTAGGCAGGAAGCTACTGTTATGTTTTTGTGGTAAATCACATTTCCTTGATGGGAACAGCGCTAACTTACTAATTTGTTTGATTATGACATCGCATAGAGTTAGTATGTAGTACACAATCCACTACATTCACCTAGGCAATGTACCTGGGAGGGAGGGTATATAATGAATACCATTTGTTTATTTTAGTATTAGGGTACCGCTTTCTTATCTGCCTGTCTCTGGCCTGGTTGACCATGACTGAGCTAATCTCTATTTCCATACTTGAGGCTGTTGCCTTATTAATTGCATCCCTTGTAGCTGTGAGGAATAATCAACTGCATTAAGCATCGTAAATTAGGACTAACGTGTAGTGAGTCCGAGAAAGGGTTAGTGAGTGGGGAAAGGGGAGAGGAAGGGAGAGTGGGAGAGAGAAAGAGGAATATCAACTGCATTAAGCATCGTAAATTAGGACCAACGATGTAGTGAGTCCGAGAAAGGGTTAGTGAGTGGGGAAAGGGGAGAGGAAGGGAGAGTGGGAGAGAGAAAGAGGAATAATCAACTGCATTAAGCATCGTAAATTAGGGGCGAATGTTGTAGCAAGACTGAGAGAGGGTGAGTGAGCGGGGAAAGGGGGGAGTGGGAGAGAGAAAGAGGAATAATCAACTGCATTAAGCATGGTAAATTAGGGACTAATGTAGTGAGTCCGAGAAAGGGTTAGTGAGTGGGGAAAGGGGGAGAGAAAGGGAGAGGGGGAGAGAGAAAGAGGAATAATCAACTGTATTAAAGGGTACCACCACCCAAAAATAATATTCTTATAAATGAAAGGTAACATCTTTAATATTCCATTCCATCAACAAGTTCATAAAAATATGTTTCCAGAAAAAAGAAAAAAAAATTGGAAAACGCATCACCATTCTAAAGCATGCGTTCATGGGTCTGCATATACGAGACTACTTTGTCCAGAGCGAACGAATCGCCCGGGATTCTATTGTTTCCAAACGTACGCGTGGAATAGCATTGGCGCACTCGCAAATGTTTGGCCCGTACGGAACCAGGAAATAGTAGTGGTTCCGTAAGTGGTGGAAATGAATTGCTTTGTTTATGAATTACTCAACCCTTTTCAAAATGTTAGGTATCTATTTGATATCACAAAACGGTACCAAAACATATAATTATGTGTTGTTCTTTGCCTGGTGGTCCCCTTTAAGCCTTGTAAATTTGGTTGTAGTGAGACTGGGAAAGAGAGTGATAGACAGAGATGGAGCTAGAGATAAGGAATTATGATTTATTCGCCTATTTCCATATTTTAAATGAGTTAGGTAGAAGTTTTTCAGAGAGGGCTTTAAAGAAAAGAAATGTATACACTTACGCAAAACTATTACTGTAGTCATAGGATACAGAAAGGAAGAGAAAATTTAGTCAGTTAAACCTTAGGTATCAGAATGCGTTTATGTTTCAAGCAATACATATGTATTTAAAAAAAAAATGATTTGTGTTTCTGGTAAGTGACTTATTCTAGTGATGATTGTTTACATTAGGCTGTATAGAAATCAAATGTATAAATAAAATAATCAAAAAAAAAAAAGGTTATGATGTGTATTAAAGACCTCCAGAAAATTACTAAATCAACTGTGCCTATTATTATTGAATTCATAGTTTTCTATTCAATTTTCAGAGTTTTTTGCAATGCAAAGAGGCTTAAAAGAAAATTTGGACCCAGAAAGCAAAATTTACGTTACCCCAATTCGTGGGTGTGCTCGTGAGAGGAGGGATTAAGAGGGGAGGGGCCTTGTATCCTTAAGGAAGCTATCTATTTGTCTGTGTGTCATGCTACCTGATCTAGGAGGGATTAAGGGGGGATTAGCCGCACGTACTGAAGACGTCGCCTCAGAAATTTGTGTCAGAAATTAAATTAGGGAAAACGTTTTTTCCAGAAACAAAATTTGATTTTAATATGTCTAACATGCATCTTCCAAATAATTGTAGCGTGATACAATTTTTTTTCCCCTTCTAAACAATATTTCCATGAAAATTCTTAAGACCTTGGCTCAAAGATATTCTTAGAAGTGAAGAATCCTTTATTGATTCTTTTATGAAATCCCTGAAGACATCTCATTTTGTGTGACTTTGTTTTTATCAATGTTTTCTAAAATTGATTTTGGTTGGTCTATTTTCTGTACATTTACTTTCCAAGAACAACAACAACATATTTTATAATTATATTTCTCATTCTCTGTTGATAATTTGTTTGGAGAGCAGGTTGATCATGAGATGGAAGACTCATCGTTCACCATCTGCACCTTTCTATTTTCCTTTCTTCCATTTAATTTCAGATAGTGCTTGTTCTTTACATTACAAAGACAGCTTTACAGCTCTTGTTTTACCATATTTTACTTTTCTCTCTCTTTTTTCTCTTTCGATTCAGATGACAATTTGTTTGGAGAGCAGGTTGATCAGGGGGAGACTGAAGACTCACCATTCAGCAAGAAGGGTCTGTTCAGCAGCTCTGGAGGAGGACTCTTTGATGATGAGAGAGAAGATGAGGTAAGAAAACTGAAACACTGAAACATGCATGCCCTGGTCTGAATCATGTGGGCCAGGGTCTGTGGAGCATACATGTAATACCATAATTTAATAGCCTTGAATGGGTTAAGCAGTTTTGTAGCACTTTGTTCAGCAAGAAGGGCCTGTTCATCAGCTCAGGGGGATGGCTGTTTGATGACAAGAGAGATGAGGTAAGGTAACAACTTCAAAACAAACAAAACAATTTATTTGATATTTGAATATTTGTGTTTTTTAAGCACCCTAGCATCAAGAGATAGAACATGCACTATCCAAGTTTGATGCATTCACTATAATTATTAAATGCACTTTTAACCTATTCAGGACTGGTCGAGAAAACACTTGGGCTGATATGCTTTCTTATCCATATAAAAATCAATAATACAAAATGAAAAACATGTACAAATCTCAAGTCAATACTCTAAAAAAATAAAAAAATAATCTAAAACAAAAACCCCATCACATTTGACTGTTCACAATACAATGAGATATACATTTTTACACTCACTTTTTTTCATGGGAAATGATAAGGAGCCATCATCATCTTTGTCATGTGACCTTGTTTTTCCCGTGTGACTTTGTGGTTGAGCCTTGATGCTCTAAGGGATCAAGGTGCGAAATGATGAGATCCAAACAGGGGCAGAAACAATGAAATCTGATCTTTTTGTGTGTGATGCGTTCATGGTATCAACACAATGTGATCACTCTTTCTTTCTTTCTTTCTTTCTTTCTTTCTTTCTTTCTTTCTTTCTTTCTTTTGTGTGGAAATGACTTGAGTATAGTCTTTGTCATCATTTGTTCATTTCATATCATTTTATTTACATTCTCCATGTTAAACATGAACATCAAAATTATCAGAATGTTAAACAAAAGAAATGTCTAAAGGAATTAAGTGGCAAATGATATAATTTGATAAGATCGTTTTTAGTAAGTGTATGAAAACTGAATTATAATTTGTAAACAAAAGCAGACCTATTTTTAGTGTGGAGCTAGATCATGCAGGTTCTACTCATCCATTCATTTGTCAACAAAACTTGTTTTTGGAAGCTCTGCTGTAGGTGAGCGGCACCAATAAAGCCAGTTTAATACCACACCCGTTGATGTACAAAGTGAGGTAGTCTGGTTCACTTTTGCCACTGAAATAATAACCTGTGGATAGGATGTTTTCATACAGATGCTATACAAAGAGGTGAAGCTGAATTCACCTCTGAGCTTCAAGCTGCTTTTCAAGAGTTTTAGTTCAGACTGTCTAGATAAAGGTTTCTAACCTGCCATATTTGAGTAAAACACCATAAAAAGTTCCCAGCCTTTTACTCGATTGCCACATTATGTTATCAACAGTACATCCTATATTTGTTAAGAGAGATAAATTATAAAGACTTGCACAGTTGATCCCTTTGTAAAAATATGCATTCTCCATTGACCCAAGCCTGAGTGATTATGGGACCAATCCTAAATATTGCAGGTTAACCCATTTGAGGCCGTATGATTTTGGTATTAAACACATTCTTCTTAAACACCAAGCCGAGTCACGAATGGGTTCAGAACTGCAGATGACACTCACGATTAGACTGCCATTGCAGAGAGAAGTCTGTATGTTATAATAACAATAATTACAACAACGACAACAATACTAATAATTATAATAGTATTTCATTTGTAAAGTACATGTTCTAACGATTGTTTACACATCTCACTTCTAGCATGATCAGGCACAGTGTGTGTGACTGATGTGGCAAGGTTAAGCTTGGTATCCAAATGTGGGTTAATTCTTATAAAGTTCAGCTTATTATGAGTCTCACAATAAGATTCGAAACAGGATATATAAGTGTAGATTGACACAAGAAATTTTGATAGGAAATGAAAACTGTTTTCTGTAATAATCGTGGATAAAAAAAAGTGGAGTTTGATATAATGCTCATGTCTGTCACGACGATCTTTAGCTCCACCTCGACACAAACAAGTTCTTGCACTTTTTTCTCACACATTTAGTAGCAATGAGTACAGTTAAGTCTCTGTTTGTCAGCTTTCAACAACAAAAATATCAAACACCTCGTCAAAAAAAATTGCAGGCTTGTGATTTCATTTCTCGCACATTTGTTGTTTTGGCAAGGAATATCACCGCCACCTCGCATCCTTCAACAAAAAGCAGTGAAACAGTTTTTGAGGAAAATGTGGAGCAGCAGTGTGGTGTTAATTAATATGTAGATGTAGGCGTGGTGATTTGTAAAGTGCACGGTAATTGATTATCGTTGAAAACCAAAGGCGAGGAAAAGCAAAACACTTTCAAGATAAGGAATAGATTGGAAATTTGAGACAAGAAAAAACATATTTTAAGAGAAGAGAGAAATCATAGACAAAGGTGATACAAGGTGAAATACTTTCAAGATAAGAACATGATTGGAAATTGAATGCGCAAAAAAACAAATAATTTTGAGAGAAAAGAGATCTCACAAACAAAGGCGATAAAAGGCAAAATACTTTTAAGATATGGACAAGATTGAAAACTCTTAACCAGGAAAAACAATAATTCTAAGAGAACGGAGAAATCAAAGACAATTTGAAACAAACTCAACATTTAACTCAAAGAAAAGATAACAATAAATGTTTCAAAGAGAGAGGGACTATGGCTATAGCCTTTCCCCCTGAAGAGTCCTATAACGACTTGTTCGTGTGCATAGCTTCATATGGGGATTCCCATGCGATCATGCATCTGGACCACAGAGAATTCACAGTCACTGTAGAAGGTTTCAAGAAAGTTGCGCCGTTTCGTAAATGGATTTCACGGTCGTTGCGGAAATTGCCCGCCAGCATCAAACGCATCAAGTCCAGGCATATTTATATGGTGTGTACAAATCATATTTTGTGCTAGTATACAAAATGTACATGTATGCCCATCCTATGCATGTTTATGCATATCAAGATAAGACCATGGAGAATTCTCTCTAAAGGCGGAAGGTTACAAGAAAAGAAAGTTATGCTATTAAATTCGTAGATGGATTTCACAGTCCATTTAACAGCACATCAAGTCCAGCCATATCATGATGCGTAAAAACAGTTGGAGTCGCTGAATTTATTATCATTTTTTTTGCCAGAGAGGTCGGCTGCATTGGGGCCTTCAGCTTTAAGTGCAGAAGAGGAAGAAACTTCTGAATTACCCCAACATTATACTGTACATGCTAATAAAGAAATGAACATCAAGGAAATAAAAAGAAAAACTATTTTATTTTCAGGGAGGTCTGTTGAGAAACCAAAGACGGAACATGAACAAGCAGAAATCACTGAACTATCTCATCATTATACACAATGCACACCAATGATTTAATGAACATATACATTTTATGTCTTTATTGTTTTATTTTTCAGGGAGGTCTGTTCGATGATAAGCCTTCAGGAGGAAGAAGGAGAGAGGAGCATCATGACCATGTGTATGAAGACATTGTTGGTGAGTTGGATTATCATATTAATTAATTTTATTTATGAAGACTACATGTATTATATATATTAGGTTTTGTCTTAATTGAACCTCTGAGGTCAACTCTTGGTCAACTCATGTCCCAATACACTTATAATTAGATATCCTGATTTGTTCCAATGGACAGTAATTGTTGAATGTGAGGGTTAGGTGTCCTTTGCTGTTTGATTTGGTTTGTTTTAGACGTTTTGTCATGTTCAACTGTCCTATGTTCGCCAAGTTGATGCAGATATTTTCAAGTTTCTGTCTGTTTTAAAAATCAACTTTTCATAATTGGAGGTATACATTTTTTATGATGGGAAGCATATTTGCTTTTATTAGGCTTTGTTGCTTTGGAATAAGCTCAAAATCACACCTTGTGCAGTTCTGTTAAAATGAAATAGAACTATGATTCATATTGATTTTGAATTTGTCCCAAAGGCTAGTTGAAGAAATTTCCTGTGGGATAGAACATGGAACTCTTTATTTGTGATGATGATATCTTCACCAAATGATGACTATAATTGCAAGACATACAACAACAACAACAACAACAACAACAAAATCACTTTTGATTATTCGTACAACATGCATTCTCCATAGACCCCTGCCCTTGGAGTATTCTTGGGGCCAAGTGATCCAAATTAGGTTAATATGAACCAGTTGAGTTTGGTGCCAGGGATATTTCAGGCTAGGACTAGGTAGGATTAGGTCTGCCCACAGACTGAGGATTAAAGGGACCAGGTTATTGGCCCGGATTCTCAAAGGAGGTTTGTAGGAGGTTTGTACAAACCATGGTTTATCCATGGTCTACATCTATGGAGTGCTGATCATATACAAATAAAACAATTTATAATTTCTAATGATCTGACTGTTAGAGCTTGCTAACCAGCAAATTTCACCATGTGAGAAGACAAACATTTATTTGGTGCATTTTGTAAATGTGTACCATGAACATTGTTAACAAGTAAGGAGTTTACATTCTTTCTCCATCAGTTTACAAATGGCACTCCATAGATGTAGTCATGTAGACCATGGTTTCAACCATGGTTTGTACAAACCTCCTACAAACCTCCTTTGTGAATTCCACCCATTGTGTCTGAGGGCTCTTCACACAAATTGTTTTTTCATGGGTGGGAGTGTCGTGGTACATTGGTTCGGCCTTTGTCTTTCAATACGAGGGTCGTGGGTACGATTCCCAGCCGCGACACGTGTGTCCTTCAGCAAGACACTACTTTATGCACATTTGCTGCTCTCAACCCAGGTGTAGTAAATGGGTACTTGGCAGGAATTTATTCCTTGAAATGCTTGGGCGCCCCATCGTGGTAGCTCGGCTAAAGCCAAGGTAATAATGCTCCGAGCGCTTTAGGACTTTGGTGATAAAGCGCTATATAAAAATAGATATTATTATTATTATTATTATTATTATTATTAAAGTGCTCACAGGAAGGCCACATGCTTCATGCATGTAGCGCTGTAGCTTACATACGGTACAGAGAAGTGTGAGTGTCATGCTCATGCACAATTCTGCCTTGTTCTGAAGACACAGTGCTCCCATTTTGGAATTTCACAATAACTTTCATAATAATTTTTTTTCTGCCAAACATGAGTCAGATGTGCTTCAGGGCTGCTCTGAGCCCACCCCTGTTAATTGATATCTTTTCCCCATTGCCTTGAAACAAAAGATTTGATGCCCTCAACAGATTGAAGAATTAACCCTTTTAAGTCTGCAGTCAAACCTGTGTATAGTAACCACCTAAGGGAAACAAGAATAGTGGCCATTGTAAGCATGTGACCTCAATAGGCAGGTTTCATAAAATTATGTGTTTCTCTGCAGGGGATCATTTTTGATGGCCACTAACAGGATTTGGGTATACATTCCCTATTGACCAAACATCTAGAGTATTTTATGGATCAGTTGTGAACAGGTCAACCCATTCCAGTCTATTGATTTAAAGTGTAACATATTTTCTCTGTAAACCGCAACCCAAGTATTTTGTGGGACCAGTCCTGAAGAGGTTAACCCACCATTTGATTTAACCCGTTCCCTTCAAGTTTCTGAAATCACCATAGACTTTGTACACAACCCACCCGTTTCCCGTAGTCAAGGAGTTAAGTATAACATGCATTCTGTGTAGACCACATCCCAAGTACATGTATTTCAGGGAACAGTCCTGAACAGGTTAACGCTGGGAATTTCAAAATCTCAGAGGAAATGGGGAAACAAATTACATGAACAACACAACTAATCCCTGGCGGAGAAAGGGATTTTCCCCAATTAGTTAAATCCACATACGTGTGTATTGAGTAGTAAACATGCTGATAATAAAGAAGCATGAGATTGTAAGAATTGAAGTAGAACCAAGTAAAACCTTAAACTTTCAAATTCTACTTGCCCAGAACATTTACTAGCCAGCTATTTATAGATGATATCTACACCTAAGGAATATTGTTATTCTCTTGTAGTTGTCCAATAATCTAATTGTCTGATTGGGCAACCGAACTGGGGCATTTATGCAATCTTACTTGCCCAACATACATTTTTACTTGCCCTGGGCAATAGGTCCTGGGGGTTGTTTCACAAAGATCCTAAGTTAAACTTAACTCTAAGTTGAACTTTAAAAAGTATGGAAAGCCACTAGTTTTTAAAAAATTGTTTGTTAAAGTTATTGCTAGTGTCAAGCCCTGCTACATGTACAATGTAATATATAATGCCATGGTTAGTATCAACTGGTATAACTCATGATGACAAAGGGTTGAAGATCCAGAGAGGGGGGAAGTGGTTCGTTTCCTGTCTCTTTCTTGAACCTCCTTCTCACCGTTTGAGGGGGAAGGAGTGGGAAAGAGAGGGTACCTACAGAAGAGTTTAGAAACAGCAGATCATGCAGTTAATTTCAGTCTTTTCAATATTGTACTAGCGCCTTGCTTACGGGAGTCTGGTAGGTGATGTACTAAGTCTATGAGGATTTCAGAATCTTGAAGGGAACAATTAAGATTTGAGTGGAAGGGGTTGTTTCCTGGCACTTTGTCGAACCCCCTCCACACCATTTAGGGGTCAGAAAGAGATTGTTACAATAATTGTTCCAATAATTGTTCCATAGTTACAGTATATCATAGTACTGGAAGAGTTTAATATTTTATTTTTTGGGGTAAGAAAGGTGGATGCTCAGAGCATTTTCTAGATCAGCCTTCCTACTATTCAGTGTTAAAATTATGAATTGAAAAAAGTTTTAAAAAAGCAAAAGTAGAAAACTGTAGATTGTATTACAATTCAGCAGGTTGCTGTTGATTTCAGTCAATCCCATAGTTAGCAAAAAACTCCAGGATACATGTTGGTTAGAAGTGGGAAGGGGTTAGATTCCTGTCTCTCTGTTCAACCCCCCTCTCACCCTTGACTTATCAAACAGAGAAAGGTAGGAAGCTTGTATTAAAACAGTTATGTGCTATTTAGAATATAAAGAAAATTGTAGATTGTAATAAAATTCAGCAGGTTGCTTTTAATTTCAGTCAATCCCAAAGTTAGCAAAAACTTCAGGATACATTGTTGGTTAAAAAAGGAAAGGGGATAGATTCCTGTCTCTTTGTTCAACCTCTCTCTCATCCTTGACTTATCAAACAGAGAAAGGTAGAGAGCTTGTATTACAACAGCTATTTAAATTGTTAGAATAACCCATATTGATGAAAGATACAAAATATACATTGCAGAATCATAAGAAGAGGGAAAAGAATAATTCTCGGGTACTGAATCATCAAACCCTGGTTTACCATTTTAGCATGGCCCATACATGCTCATGTAGTAACCAAAGGGAGCCTAAGGGAGAAAGGGGGTAGTTCGCTGATTTCCTAGCACTTTTTTAACCTCTTTCCCTCTCCCGCAAATGGGTCAATAATTTGGAGGAATAACAAGTAAAGAAGCAAAGAATTTTGTTTTAAAACGTGAAGTACGTAGCCAAAATTGTAATTGCTTTACCCATGGGAATCTGCAAAAATCTTCAGGATTGAAGGACACAGATTTGTTACAAAAATCAATAGAAGGGGAATGGGATAGTGTAACATTCCTGGCACTTTGTTGAACCTCTGTTACAGGTTAAGTATTGATAGGAGTAGTGAGGGGGGGGGGGGGGGGGGGGGCATGGTACTTCTCTACTTTCCTGGCACTTTGTTGGATCTATGTTACCCCCCCACCCCCCCCCCCCCCCCCCCCCCCCACCCTTGGATTGAGAGTTGGGAGGAGAAACAAGCAAAGACGTAGAAGAGATAGAACCTTTCAGGATTGAAGGATGAAGATGCACGATGCACGATCTGTTGAACCCCCTCCCCCAATCGGTTAAGAATTCAAGGATAATTGAGCAAAGAAAGAATTACTTGATTTGAAGGTGAAGCGAGCACAAAAATAACTTCTTCTTTTTTAACTTGAAGTGGCAAAAATTGGAATTGATAGTAAGAAAAGAAGAAGTAGCCCCCAAAATTACTTGGTTAGAAGGGGAAGGGGAAGCAAAAATAACTTCTTCTTTTTTGTACGTAAAGTGGCGATAATTGGAATTGGTAAGAAAAGGGAAAGGGGGTAGTTCGCTACTCTCCTATCACTTTGATGAACCTCTGTCACCCCTCCCCTTTGGGTTAAGAGTTTTGAGGATAATGTAGCAAATAAGAAGTAGCCGCCAAAATCACTTGGTTAGAAGGGGAAGGGGAAGCAAAAATAACTTCTTTTTTTTAAACGTAAAGTGGCAAAAATTGGAATTGGCAAGAAGGGGGAAGGGGGTAGTTTGCTACTTTCCTGGCACTTTGCTGAATCTATGTTACCCCCTCCCCTTGGATTAAGAGTTTTGAGAATAAGTGAGCAAAGAATAACTAGCCCCCCAAATTACTGCGTAAAAAGGGGGAAGGGGGAGCATAGAGAACTTTTTTTCAACATGAAGTGGCAATAATTGGAATTGGTAAGAAGGGGGAAGGGGGTAGTTCACTACTTTCCCCTCACTTTCTTGAACCTCTGTTACCCCCTCCCCTTGAGAAGAAACAGAAGAGAGAGAATTGTTTTAGAACCTTCAGGATTGAAAGAGGCAGATTTAGTAGAAGAGAAAAAGAAGGGGGTAGTTTGTAACATTTCTGACTCTCAGTAGAACCTCCCTCCCCTCGGGTTAAGAATTGAGAGCAGAAGCAAGCAATGAAGCAGAAGAGAGAGAACCTTTTTTAGATCCTTTGGAGAAAGTGTGAGTATGATTCATCTCCATGTCAGAGCGTGTTCTGCTGACAGACGTATGGAATTCATTAATTTAAGCCAATCAGGCAATAATCCTCAAATTTTTTTTTTTTTAGTGCGAGTGTGAGTTGTGCAAGAGGTCTTTTTGGGGCAGGGTTGCTAAACAAATTGCCAAAATCCTAAAATAAAATTCATGGTGAATGTTAAGTGACATTGTGTGGCAGCGAGCCGGTTTTTGGAAATCATTATTTTGAGCGTCTCGGGCTATAATCTGCAAATATCTTTTTTTTCTTATCGGCGTGTTTGTACGAGAGGTCTTCTCTGGGCAGGGTTGCTAGACAATTTGTCATCATTTATGTACATGTAGATCCATGCAGAATGTTAAGTGACATTCTGAGGCAGTGAGTGTCTTTTGGAAGTTTATCTTTGGAGCAATATCTTCCTGTAATGATGGATATCTCTGGAATTCATTGATTTAATCTGATCAACCAGGAATTCTTGCATTTGTATTTAGTGTGAGCTAGGGATCGACTCTCGAGTGGTTGAATGCTAAACCTTTGACCAACATTCAGATACATGGAGACCATTAGCTAAAATTCTGTGGCACAGAGTTTTAAGATTTGGTCTGGAATATTTTGAAAGTTTTGTATATCTTTGGAGCATGTTCTAATGGGTGATCTCTGGAATTAATCATTTTCAGCCAGTCAGGCTATAATCTGGCCTTTTAACCTGATCTACATGTATTTTGGGTCTAGGTCTTCTACATAAATACATGTACATGTAGAGACACTCCTGCAGCATTCGGATTAGACATTTCACTCGCAGTCTGTGTTAGTAGTCATGGTGATGTGTTTTGGGCGGAACACTTTGGAAGTTTGAATCTCTCTGCTTTCGAATTTGTTGATTTAACTATTAATGAACCCAGGCAATGTTGCTGGCTCTAAGGTTTAATAGGAATGTAGTCTAGGTATGTTTGCTAGACATTCCAGCTACACTGCAGCTGAATTCTTGCTGCCCTATCTGACACTGATAGTTTTGAAATATTGACTGCAACATCTAGAAGTTTAGATCTTCGGAATGTATTGATGTACATTCATTCTTGAATACAGTCTGACATAATCCCATTTCTGTACTTGCTGTGGAACTAGGCAGGATCCTTGCACTATCCTGAAAATCTGAAACATTTTGATAGATCCATCGACTGTTGGCTGGATTTTTTTTTTTTACATTTGGATCATTGGAAATACTAAATCAATTCAAACAGCCAGTTTTGTACTTACATGATCTTTGCAGTGTTGCAAGTTTGCTTTACAACATTCAGATGGAGTGTTTGCTGGCGGCCTGAGGCAGCAAGTGTTTTGTATTTTGGACTACATGTAGAACCTTTTTATTTTTGTGGATCATGGGAGGTTTATTAGATGATCGTACACAATCTTTAGTGGACAAAATCAACCTAAACTGAACTGGAGTGAACATTTGTAGAGATATTTCTCTAGCATTTTAAAGGCAGTAATTGTAAATGTCCAAATTTCAACTTTGATGAGCATCTGTTTGTGTGTTATGTGCTTCATCCATGGATGTTCAGCTCGGAATAACATATGATGTAAGATGGCTGAAATTATTGAACATTGAAACTTGCACAGGTAATTTTACTTTTTGAACACAAATAATTGGAATGATTGGAATAGAGGAATAGTTTACATATCATGTTGCCAAACGATGTATCATACTTAGAATAAGTGTTTGCAGAGGCTAATTTAGTAACAAATTGCAAAATTATGGAGACTTCTACTTTTAACAAGTTGTTTAATGTTTCAAACCTTGTGAAAAGTTGGAACTATCATTTTTGAAGAGATGATGAATAATTTATTAAATGTAGCTTCAATTAAAAGAGATTTTTTTTTTGTCACATTGAAACGTAATTCTGTTGCTGTTGTCAGATATCCTTTTGAAGAAGAAGACAAAAACTGCTTGTTAGCGTTAATATGCTCCACAAAGTTGTATAACTTTAAGAGCAAACCTGTCTACATAGTGGCCACCAAAAGTGATCTGCTGCAGATAAAAACAATGTCACCTAACCTGTCTAGGTCACCTGTGTGCAGTGGGCACTTTTCTTATTTCTATGCACAGGTTTGACCGTACATGGAATAGTGTTCCACTATTTCAGTGAGCCTTACAAACTGTCCTTCAGAGAAGCATGGTTTCTTTCGTCCCTCAGGGAGGCTTCTGTGTCTTCCTCTTCTAAACCTGATTCAGATTGGACATCTCACACAGCGGAAGAGAGCTATTTTAGCTTCCATCCATGTGGCTTTAAAGGGAACCTGTATTTTAAAAACAAATTTTAAAATGTATAACAATTGCTTAATGTTACATCATTCTTTTGATCTCATAGCTATTTCAGAAACATGGATAATTGCTTGCTACTCCTTTAATGTTTTTATTAAGTCTGTTTGTCAACTGATCTATTTTTGTTTTTCAAATATTTTTCATACATGTGGTGTACAGGAACTGTGTGTGTTTTTGTTCTCCTTTAACCCCCTGTGTATGTTGAGTGCCAATCACGGTGCTTATCTTATTCATTTTGTTCTAGGTGAATTAAAAGCATTTCATAGGTTCATACTGTACATTATTAATTGTAAAGTGCTTAGAGATGATAATCAATCACATTAGGCGCTATATAAATCAAGAATATTAAATATTATGAATATGCACACAAATTTGCCAAATGCAGGATACCCTGTACTCAGAACAACCTAACTGGTGGAGGCGGTGTGACTTTGATGTAAAATGTACTTCCCATAGACTTTAGCCTGAGATATTTCAGGATCAGATCTCGATACACGTTAATTACGTTCACGTGCCTCCATTTCTAGACAGCCGACTAACTAAAGCGGTGAGCCCGGTGACTTTCTATTTATGGACGGGGAAAAACAAACCTGAGATAGAATCAGGAAAAATTAATATTTTTCGCTGATTTGAGGTTTCTGAAATTTACCGGGAAACTTCTGGAAGAGGATAAGGGATCAGTATCACTGAAGATCTATTTCAAGATATAATTTCTAAAAGCACCAACAAATAAGTCTGGGCTAACAAATATACAAACAAGTATCGTCTGGAGTAGATTACTGATAATGACAAAGGAAAGGGCAGCCCGGCTTGACAATACATAAAGGGAAATTAACTCTTTCCTTGCAACTTAACGTGTAAATGTACACACATTGTATGGACCCCCTTGCCCCACAGTGTGCTCCTTTTTCTCTGCAGTATATAAGCAATGCTGAAACATATTATTTTTAAATATATATCAGTATTTATAAAGATCAGGGGTTGTATTAGATTACTGATAATGATAAAGGCTAGGGCAGTCTGGCTTGACAATACATGAAGGGAAATTAACTCTTTCCTTGCAAGTACACTGTTAATAGAAATGTACAACCAGCGAAGGGAAAAATACAATTTATTTTTCGGGGGCTACAGTACTTTTTGAGCTTGCCTGCATGAAAATGACACTCTAAAATTTTGTTGCATTTAACTCTTAAAATGCAAATTTCGGGGGCCCTTTTTTTATTTTCGGGGGCTCTTTTGGGCATTTCAGGGGCGAATTCGCCCAGAGCCCCGTGTACCCACTGAGTCAGGGGGAGTCCTACACTTTGATTCTCCTTGTAGCTCTAGAGATACAAATATGGCAAATTATTGTTAAAAGTACATGTACATGTATGTATGACATTAAGAAATTGTACTTTTATATTGCAGCTCACCCAGAGGTGAGGTGATGCATGACTGTCGGGTACTGGCTTAACCCAGAAGATTACTTTTTATTATGAAATTGCTAAGTAAATAATCATATTTTATCTAACAAAGTATTTTTTATTTATTTCACATCATTTTCATTTTATGAATCCTGTATTACAGCATCCAGAAGAGGCAAGGCATGTCTAGAAAGCACTGCAAGGGAGTATTCCTTCTCGGTCCTTCTCTCTGGAACGCACTCCCAAACCGGATTAAAAGCTCTCCTTCTGTTGACTCTTTCAAAATCAACCTTAAATCGTTTCTCTTCCCAGAACACTATCAGTCATAGCTCAAACATAGACTCTATCTACAACTTTCTTCTCAAAGCGCTTAGAGGCTGGCCTGCAGTAGGCGCTATACAAATACGTTATATTATTATTATTCCGATGTTAGGCTCCGGTGTAACCCAGAATATTAATTTTTTAATGAAACAATTTTGTCGAATAACTATTTGTTTTTATAATTTCATATTTATTTCATTTTTGTGTATTTCAGCTCATCCAGAACCCTGGGGGGCTTCCCTATGTTTGGTGCTGATGTAACTGAGAAGATTATTGTTTAATGAAATAGAAAGCAGAAAATCTTTCTTTGTTTAACAAATATTTGTTCATTTAATTTTAATTATATTATTGTTTATTGCAGCTCATCCAGAGGAGGTGAGGCATGTGATGAAAGCACCCCCTGGGGGTGTCCCTATGTTTGGTGCTGATGTAACCCAGGAGATTACTTTTTAATGAAATTGATTAGCAGAAAATCATTCTTTGTTTAACAAATATTTGTTCATTTCATTTTATTGTTATATTTGTGTTTTGCAGCTCATCCAGAGGAGGTGAGGCATGTGAAGAAAGCACCCCCTGGGGGCGTCCTTATGTTTGGCGCTGATATAACCCTGAAGATTTTAATTTTTCTCAATGGTAGTGATGAGCAAAACATTTGGTTTAACATGATATTTTTAAATTACATTTTCTTTTATTTTTATTATCCTGTATTTTAGCTCATCCAGAGGAGGTGAGGCATGTGAAGAAAGCACCCCCTGGGGGCGTCCCTATGTTTGGCGCTGCAGGAGCCCAGGAGGATGAGCTCTTTAGAGGATCCATCAAGCAGAGTCAGGATGGGGTGAGTGTGTTTGATTGTTTGTTTATTTGTCTGTTTGTTTGTTTGTTTGTAATACTTTGTATGTTAGTTTAATATTTTGCTTAATGTTTATTTTTTATTTTTTTGTTCAATTGTTTTTGGGGTTTGTCTGTGTTTATGTTTTTTTTTTCATTGATTATTATTTTTTTTTTTTGTATGCTCTGTTGGATTGTGTGTTTGTTTGTTTGTAATACCTTGTATGTGAGTTTAATATTTTGCTTATTTCTTTTTCTTTTTGTTGGTTGGTTTTTGGGGTTTGTTTGTGTTAATAGTGTTTGTTTTTTTGTATGCTTTGTTGGATCATGTGTTTGTTTGTTTGATTGTTTGTGTGTTTGTTTGTAATACTTTGTTTACTCAGTTTAATATTTTGCTTATTTATTTTTTTTTATTTTTTTTTTTTGGGGGGGGGGGTTCTTTGAGTTAATGTTTTTTTTTTCATTGCTTATTTGTTTTGTTTGTATGCTTTGTTGGATGGTGTGTATGTTTGTTTTATTGGTTGTTTGTTAATGTTTGTGTAACAAACAAATTAAGTTCTGTGATATCATATTTAGCAAAATATAGAAAGAGAACAAAAGAATATGTAGCTATCAGGCATGTGAGACTTCCGCGTTTCCGCGGAATTCCACGTTTTTGAAATATAAAAAACGCAGAATTTTAAATTTATTTTTTATTTTTGTTAAACTTTACTTTATTAAATGTATAGAGACAATATTTAAACGTAAATCGTACCAAATCTTACCTAGTAATTTTGGAAGAATTATGAAAAATGGGTCGAGAATATGAAAACGTCAAGGCCTGGACCCCAGCCGCAATGGACTTTGTGCTCGCAATGTGCACTTCCCACACACTTGTGGAATTACGCCGCGACTTTCCTCTTTTTTTTTCTTACCTTACTCACATGCCTGAGCTATATAAAGGTCTTGCTTTTTTGTGTGTTCTAATCAGAGCTAGGTTACACCCTTTCATACTTTTTACTTAATATAATGTCCAGGAGTTATGAATAACAGAAATTCAATATCAAATAACAAACCAGACAAAATGATAGTTAGCTTTATATGATTTTCAAAATGAGCAATTTAATTGATAATCCATATTGAGTTCCAACTTGCGTACAAATAACATAGAACCTAAAGAAATAATTACACCGAACCAATTCTTTATAGTTAACATCAATCTTTACAATATACTATGTTTTCTAACAAATTTTAATTATTGAGTTGATTATAAATGATTTTGTTTGAGCTTTTATATTTCTTTAAATTTTTACAAAGCATTGTTTTTTCATTTATAATCCACAAGATCAATCTGCGAAATAATGACCTTTTAAAATGTGAACACATGTACAGTACCTAGAAATATCAATTACATATTCAACTAGCTCTTTCTCGTTGTAGCCAATTATTATATCAAACTTTTACGAAGGTTTTTATACAAACCTCAATTAGAGTCTATTTTTATTCTGAAGGGCTGATTAAATGAACAATGTCATGCACAATCACTTGAGAAACATTTAAAGGGATCTAGTTACTTTGTTGACACATGTGCAAAAAGTGATGAATGATTGATTCAGTGTGTATTGTTGTGATCTGATATGTCCACTGAGTAATGTGCAAACATTTTGTGTTGAATGGATGTTATATGGCCGAGGAATGAGCGAAAATGCAACTTCACTTATATTCACTAACTTATTGCACTGACTAGTTTAATTTCTGTACACTTTAATCGTAAATATCCTTTTAATGAAAGGGAAATTTGAAAAACCCAAACCTGTCCCATGCTTCTGTTGTTAATACAAATACAACAAGGTGTGAGGGAACCGCTAGACTTGCCAAGTAGGTTTTGAGGATTTGCACAATGTTACTAAGTCCCTTTAAAATGTGAACACACATACCTGGAAATATCCATTACATTTTAAATCAACAAGCTCTTCTTCTTTCTAGCCAATATCAAACTTTGTGATAAATGTTTTTATACAAACTAGAGTCTATTTTTAAATGCTTGTACAAGTCAATTTTTATTCTGAAGGGCTGATTATTTAAATAAACAATGTCATGCACAATCGTCAATAAATTGAAAATTTTAAAAAGAAGTTCCTAAGAAGCACTGACTGTCTAGCCTCATGTATTTTTAGATCACATCAATCTGTGTAATTTGTTCTGTTTCATGGATATAACAATCTTGATCAGAGAAAATTTAAGAAGGTTTGAATGAGGGATTTTTTTTTCATCAAATGAAGCTCTGACTATAATAGAGAGAAGTTTCCTTTGATATAAAAGGTTCCTTTTTTTTGTTAAATGGATCAGAGAAAATTGAAGATGGTTTGTATAAAGGATTTGTTATTTTCTTTGAACAAATGAAGCCCTAACTATAATAACGAGAAGTTCACACTATTTATATAAATACATAGACCATTTTTTTTGTTTATGTTATAAAATGGAAAGGAATAACTCTGTTAGCTCTTTTCGGTTCTATATAAAAATCCTTGTGATGTGTTGTTTCTTAAAATAAATCTCAATTAAAGTTGAGCCTTCTACGGATCTTCAATGTATCCCTTCTTGCATATCAATTGAGAATAATATGTGCAACTTATACTGCCTACATGAACCTGGTGAAACCTGTATTAGGTTCATCATAAGAGGCATACAAATGGGATGTTTGCGGTTGTTAAAATTGTCCCAAATTCGCTGTTAAAGGGACTTAGTAACATTGTCCAAATCCTCAAAATAAATTTTTCACTAGCGGTTCGCTCATACCTTGTTGTATTCGTATTAACAATAAAATCATGGGACAGGTTTCGGTTTTTCAAATTTCCCTTTCGTTACAAAGATATGTACGATGAAAGTATTCAGATAAGAAAAACTCCGGGCGAGTTTTTCTTCTGTGTACAAAGTGAATGCATTGAGTTATTGAATATCACTTTGCATTTTCGCTCATTGCTTGGCCATGCAATGTCCATTTGACTTGAACTTTTCACACAATACCCTGTGGACATATGAGATAACAATAATATACATTGCATCAACCATTCATCACTTTTTGCACATGTCAACAAAGTTACTACTGTAGATCCCTTTAAAATAACTGATACTGCAAAATCACACTTATAATGTACATGAACATGTATTTGTTAGGGTATTAAAATTGCTGATAATAACACAAAATCTGTGAAAATTATGTGCTGCAAAATATACTCCTTTTAAAATTACCACACTGTGGTAAAAAATAATGGATGTGTGTGCCAGAAAGCTCAAGTATACTTGAAAAATATTTAAACAATTTAATTCCTAGTATTCCTGTATTTCCGGATAAGTGTGATATTTGTTTGTATACTTTATATGTAAGCGTGTGTTTGTATGTTTTGGTGTATATGTTTGTATGTATGTGTGTATGCATGTTTTGAGTATGTATGCATGTGTGTGTTTGTGTGTATCCATGTGTTTGTGTGTGTGTGTGTGTGTGTGTGTATCTGTCTGTTTGTGTGATAATCCCATCTTTAGGACAGCTCAGTTTAATCCCCAAGCTGATCCTGTCCATGCTTCCTCCCTCTCCGTCTCTAAATGTCTGGCTTTACCCTTGAAACCTTGTTGCTGTCCCACATGGTTTTTTAGCTCACCTGAGCCAAAGGCTCAAGTGAGCTATTGTGATCGCTTTTCGTCCGTCGTCCGTCGTCCGTCGTCCGTCGTCCGTCGTCCGTCGTGCGTCGTGCGTCGTGCGTCGTCCGTCGTCCGTAAACTTTTTACATTTTCATCTTCTTCTCCAGAACCAATGATCGGATTCCAACCAAACTTGGCAGGAATCATATTTAGGGGTAGAGGAACCAAAGTTGCTAAAATGGTGGGCGTGGCCCCCAGGGGGGCCCTGGGGGAGGGCACCAAATGTAAAAAATATGTAAATTTTAAACATCTTCTTCTCAAGATCCAGAAGTATGACAGACCTGATATTTCATATTTAGATGCCTCTATTGATGAAGAATGAAAGTTGTTCACAAGATTTTTGTGGGTGGTCCCATAAGGGCCCTGTGGGCGTAACAGTTTTTTTGGGGGCCCTACCATAGGAAATATACATTTTCATCTTCTTCTCCAGAATCAATGATTAGATTCCAACCAAACATGGCAGGAATCATCTTTAGGGGTAGAGGAACCAAAGTTGCTAAAATGGTGGGCGTGGCCCCCAGGGGGGCCCTGGAGGAGGGCACCAAGTGTAAAAAATATGTAAATTTTAAACATCTTCTTCTCAAGATCCAGAAGTATGACAGACCTGATATTTCATATGTAGATGCCTCTATTGATGAAGAATGAAAGTTGTTCACAAGATTTTTGTGGGTGGTCCCATAAGGGCCCTGTGGGCGTAACAGTTTTTTTGGGGGCCCTACCATAGGAAATATACATTTTCATCTTCTTCTCCAGAATCAATGATTAGATTCCAACCAAACATGGCAGGAATCATCTTTAGGGGTAGAGGAACCAAAGTTGCTAAAATGGTGGGCGTGGCCCCCAGGGGGGCCCTGGAGGAGGGCACCAAGTGTAAAAAATATGTAAATTTTAAACATCTTCTTCTCAAGATCCAGAAGTATGACAGACCTGATATTTCATATGTAGATGCCTCTATTGATGAAGAATGAAAGTTGTTCACAAGATTTTTGTAGGTGGCCCCACAAGGGCCCTGTGGGCGTAACAGTTTTTTTTGGGGCCCTACCATAGGAAATATACATTTTCATCTTCTTCTCCAGAACCAATGATTAGATTCCAACCAAACATGGCAGGAATCATCCTTAGGGGTAGAGGAATCGAAGTTGCTAAAATGGTGGGCGTGGCCCTCAGGGGGGCCCTGGGGGAGGGCACCAAGTGTAAAAAATATGTTAATTTTAAATATCTTCTTCTCAAGATCCAGAAGTATGACAGGCCATCGCAGAATGGCCCCATAGGGTCCCTATGTGAGTGGGGTTAATATGCTGAAGTGGTCAGTGGCTGGTGAAATGTGTTAAGCTTTGTCTTATATGTGTGTCTGTCTTTTTTTATGATTCACCCAAACATTATGGTAAATCATAATGTTAGGTACAGGGGATCAAAAGTTATTGATTAAATAGTACATCACATTATAGATTTTGGCATGATTTCAACTGATTTCATATCTTCTGAGGGTGCCAGAGAGAACATGCGCCAGATGTGAATTGATTGACCTCGGGTGAGCGTCGTGCCCCCCTGGGGCTCTTGTTCCTTTATATCCTTGGTTGAGAAAGAGAAGGGCGCTAAGTCACTTTTCATACTTCAGAGATAATCATGTTTTAAGTATGAAAGCCATACATGTAGAAACCAATGTTGCTCTCTTTTTGTAATTGTGGAATGTTCCCAGAATTAGACATAATAATTATCTGGAAATTTTAGCCTCAGACAGGTCCGCAAGATGGTATGCGACTATGCTTAACTCTATTTAGCAAAAAAATAGTCTTTAAGCCCTTCTCACTCTCACTGACAATATGAAGCTAAAATCAGGCTACGTGTGAGAGCAATGTCAAGCCTACTTGGAAACCTAATTATAAATTGTTATTCCTAGTGATAATGTGCTGTAATGTTCATAAACAAACTTGTCAAAGTTTTTTCAATTCTTGACACATCCTTGCCGTTTTGACCCAGAAATGTTCCCTTTTTTTCTTCAAAGAACAGCATATGAAATAAATGTCTTTCTGAGGGACATAAAATAATAGAGCATCTATCAGTATCTAATTTACATGTAGTCTTTCTGAGGGACATAAAATAATGGAGCATCTATCAGTATCTAATTTAGATTCTTCAATCCCATAAAGTTAATACGGGGGCCAGCAGGATTCCCATGGGCAATGGGTGAACTGTCAATAACTTATCTGATTATACCACAACATTTCCACTCAAATACAAAGCTGAAATTCTTTCCTGCATGTTTTGGGGGCAAACTAAAGTTAACACATTTTGTTTCATGAATTAAAATGAGCTAACAAAATTGGGTTTCCCCGGGATCTCGGGGGAACCCTATTTTCTTAGCTCATTTTCAGTCAGATTATATATTTCTGGTTAGTTTCTTTCTCTATGTTTGGAGTAATCAATTTTTGTTTTGCCTAGAAGTACATTATATCTTCTAGTGCAGAAAAGTAACATGTATTTGTTTGCTCTTCTAATTTGTGTTTGTGCAGGAGAGGAGGCAGAAAGACAAGTCTGGTGGCCTGTTTGATGCACAAGATGAGGATGCTCTCTTTGCAGAGTCCAACAAACCACAGCCCAAAACAGGTTCGTCCTTTTTATTTATTTAAAGGGAACCAACACCCCAATAATTATATTCTTATCAAGTAAAGGTGATAGCTTTAGTAGTCCATTCAACCATCAAGTTCAGACAAATTATATAAATATAAAATGTAAGATAAGTCTGGTGGCCTGTTTGATGGACAAGAAGAGGATGCCCTCTTTGAAGACTCTGGCAAACCACAGCCAAAAACAGGTTTGTCTTTTGTTCTTTAACTCCCTAAGTGCCAAGTACATACCTGCAAGCTTCCAGGGCAGTGGCTTCTGCATGACTGCACACATTGCTGCTTGATTAATTGGTCATGCCTATTGAATAATGCAGTTATACATAAGTGGTTCTATTGCTAATGGTATTATAAGCTGAGCTTTTCATAATTTAAGTCATGCTTTCATGTCTGCAGCTCGAAAAATAATTTAAGTAAATTAAAATTTGATTATTGTTTTTATTTGGTATTTCTGCTCTAACAGCTGCAAAACCGAAGACAAGAAACAATTGAACCTGTCTGATGAAAATAATGCTAAGCTGCTTTTTTTAGAATTCAGTCATGTTTTTAGGTCTTCAGCTATTTGTTGTTCTGCCAAACCCAATAAACAAGAGACAAGTGGGCATGTTTGATTCAAATACTGATAAACTGCTACTTTCATTGAGTTGTATTTTGTAATTGAGCAGTATTTTAATTTGTTCAGCTTGAGGAGTAAATCCGATTCAATTTTATTTTTAAAATGTTTTATTTGGTATTTTTTTATTCTAGCGGCTGCCAAACCCAAGCCCAAGAAGCAAGTGGACCTGTTTGGAGAGGATGATGATAATGACTTGTTTTGGGAGAGCAAACTTCAGCAACCTCCACAGATTGTGTGAAAATAACATTCTTTGATTTACCAACGATCAGATGAATCTAATTAAGAATTATAATTATTGTTTTCAATTGATGTTTTCATTCTAGCAGCTGCCAAAGCCAAACCCAAGAAGCAAGTGGACCTGTTTGGAGAGGATGATGACAATGATCTGTTTGGGGAGAGCAAGCCTCAACAACTACCACCAAAGAAAAAGGTAGGACCGTCATCAGAATGAGGGAGGATGATCATGTCTGCATTTATTACAAGAAACTGAGAATACTAATACATATAAATACAGGAAAAAACATTGTCAAAGTTACACAATATAGAGCACTTAGTAACACAACTACAAGTACTGTAAATGTTGTTATTTTCACGCGATTAAAATTTTGCGCTGAGTGACACAAAAACACATTCGCGGCCTTTTAATTTCGCGGCCAAGCAAGTGTTCACACCTATTGCAAATCACGCATTTATATTCGCGGGTTTTAATATTCGGGGATGCGGACTTCAGCGCGAAATCCGCGAAAATAAATGCACCGCGAACATTACCACGTTTACAGTATGTGACAGGATAGTACAAATCATTGTTAAAAAAACAAAATAAATACAATGAGAGGACCAACCATTGTAAGCAGACCTTGACCTTTAAGTTATCCATTAACTTTATAAGGTTTTTCTGAAAGTGATATTTGAGACTTCAGTCACATGTACCAATCATTGCAAGATTCTTCTGAATGATGTGTGATAGTTTCATAGAAAAAAAACGCTGTTTACCTCATGAATAAAAGTGAACATTGAAGTAAGATTTTATTACCTACTGCCCAGTGATTTTGTCTGAAATCAAAGTTAGGAAGACATTTAAGTAATCAAAACCAATTGCGTTTGTCTGTTACCATATTAAAGCTGAACAACAAGGTGCAAGAAAAGTGTGGAGGTTCCAGCTGATTGATTTTTGTTGAATTTGACAGGGTTAATGGATCACCTTAAGGGGAGAAGAAGAAATTAATTAAATTAAATGAGCAAAGAAAATTGGGCTTCTGCAGGAATGTTCATTTTTTACAACTCCTACTAATTGTTTGAGACGTGCGATAAAAATACCGGCTATAATCACCTGCGCCCCATCCACCATCCAGTATTCAATCGTTTGTTAACACGTTCAGGATTGAATGATGTTGCTATAATATGTAGACCCCCACAGGTCTCCACAGATCCACAGCGTGAGGATTTTCTAGGACCAGTCCTCGATGGGTTAATATGTACTTGCACTTTTGTAACATTGTATGGTAGTGACGTCAAGGATCCCGCAACATTCAACATGTGGTTGAAGTTTTGCATCAGAAATTTTTCAGAAATTTTTTCTAATCAACAAATTTCCTTTCTGATTTTTATTTTGTTCAAGCATTTCCTCAAAAAAGCCTGACTGGCTGTTTCTGTGCGTAAAAATAATTTTCGTTTTTAGTTCAAACTTCCTAGCAAACAGGTTCACAGAGATCTAACTCCCTGAGTGCCATGGTTGACTCTAGTCACAATACTTACATGATCATTTATACTGAATTCCTTTATAAAGGTGCACCTGTAATTAAAAGTGTCTAACTCTACAAAAATTAATTTGAGCTTCCACATTTCTCTTCTACCGTGTTGTTTAGCTTATGGTAAGAGAAGAATAAAATAGGGTTAGATTTTTTCAAAATGCCCCTTTAGTATGAAGATACATGTATCTATCATTGATGATCATTCAGCTCAAGAGTGTCTACAGACGGTCATAAATGTCATAAACGTCATACTGTAATTAGTTGTAAAAGCTGACGCAAATTTTCGTTTTTTAAACCAGGAAAGCAGTGTTCTTTTTCAATGAAACTTTCACACATCATTCGGACATATCTTACAATGATTTTGGTATAGAATTGAAGTCTCAAATGTCATTCTGGGCAATATCTGACACTTTACAGGTGCACCTTAATGCACACAATCACAACTCTGATGTCTTTGTAGGTGAATGAGGGTACATATAAACTTGTCTAAAGAGTAAGTAGATTCTTGCAATATAATTTTGCACTCAGGTGATTAATAATAATTTTGAACTGTCATGGGTTCAAAAATTCTATCGATTCTGTTTGATTTCCCTAAGCAGCAGGTTGATAAAAATAGTAATAATAATCCAAGATTTCCTAAAATACCTCAATTCCCACATTGTCCCTAGCTGCCTGCTCATGACTCACTTCCCTGTTGAAGGCAAATCATGTTTATTATGTTCCTTCCTACTTTTCCTATTGAAAACTAATCAGATTTTAATATTGTTTTAACCCGTTCCCTTCGAGATTCTGAAATCCCCATAGACTTTGTACATAACCCACCCGGTTCCCGTAAGCAACAGGTTAAGCTGATGAAATGGTGCAAATCATCACTGCATACCGCATGGTTCGCTTGGGGTAGGGAATTGTGAATAAAGAATTATATCTTCCCTTAAATGGAATAAAACCATTGAGGGAAATCAGATTTTGGAATGAAAATTGTGCATTCACCGAAGATCTGCACACAGATATTATCGAGACCAGTCTGGAGTGGGTTAAGTACCAAAGATTATAAATAGTAAATTATGCAAATTGAACAGTCACACAGGAACAATAGTAAGTTCCCCCTAAAAACTGATTTCATCAGGTGTTGTGAATGTGCTGAAGAAAGGAGTGGTTGATTGTCATTGAGCAAAAAGCTTGTGAGGGACTGGCAAGGAGCCACTTGGCTAAATGAAGCTTGTGGGATTGTATAGACATTTTGGCATTGTGAGCTACAAGAAAAAAGCATTCTACCGTGTTGAAAACTCGCAAAAATGTTGTTGAATGTTTGGAATTCTACCATATAGAATTTGTTTTTGTTGGGGAGGGGGGGGGGGGGGGGGTGAGGGTGCATCCATCTGTACACCAGTTAATGATGTGTGTTATAAAATCATAATTTATCATCGCAATAGATATTAATTTAATTATTGCCTGCTTTTCTGCCCACTCTAGATTCCAGCTGGTGCGGTGAATGTGCTCGGAGGTCAGACGGAACCACCCCCTCTAGATGATGATGACGATGAGGATATGTACGTCAATAACCTGGTCAGCGCCCCCAGCGGAGGGAGGGGCAAGCACACCCCCCTCGCTGCCCCCCTCGCTGGCAGCCTCTTTGACACTGTGGATGAAGACTTGTTTGGAACCCCTCCTCCAAGGTATCTAGTAACTTTGTTGACATGTGCAAAAATTGATGAATGGTTGATGCAATGTATATTGTTGTTATCTCATATGTCCACAGGGTATTGTGTGAAAATTTCAAGTTAAATGGACGTTATATGGCCGAGATGCAAAGTGATATTTACTAACTCATTGCACTGACTTTGTACACGGTTTCGACGATCCAGTGGATAGTTTAACATCTAAACACTTCAATCGTAAATATCTTTTTAACGAAAGATAAATTCGAAAAACCAAAACCTGTCCCATGCTTTTATTGTTAATACGAATACAACAAGGTATGAGGAAATCGCTAGAATTCCAATTGGATTTTGAGGATTTGGACAATGTTACTAAGTCCCTATAAAGAGGTCATTTTCACTTTAGCACCTGTGAGGTCATTTTAAAGTCTGAAAGACCCACAAAAGGATTTATTACAAATTATTTGCTGATGATAATGATGATCTGTTGCTGTGTTGCGACTTCTATTGAAATATAATTCTCATTATAATGAACATCTACAATCTCTGACAAAGTAAGAAATGTTCTGACAAATTACAAATTTTGATTATGATGCCTTTTGTATCAGGTTGAGTGAAAAAATAGGACACAATACAAAATGATTGCATGTTTATAATTACTTTGTAATTGTTATTCTGCTATGTGAGTTATTACAACATGTATATTATCATTACCACATATGTTCCGTTCTTCGTTTCAGGCCGGCAGAAAAATCATCAGCTCAGAATGACAATGACAAGTTGTTTGCAGATGATAATGAGGATGATCTCTTTGCTGCACCACCACCACTACCCAAAGATGAATCAAAGGTTAGATCATATTCATGTTTATTAAAGAATTAAATAGAACACTGTTGAAAAAATGCTTATCTATCCAGAAACAACCTGTGTATAATAAAATGAGAGTGGGATATAAAGAGCCTAATCTTTTGATCCTAGCAACATCTTCTTCTGAGGCTAAATGACAACAGTTTATTTGGTTCATACAGTATATGGGAATTCACTGATCACAGAGCCCTAGATATATAAGCTTGGGGTTTTTGAGAATGTGTATTATCCCCAAATCTCTTAAATCTCCTACAGTTATATATTTGACAACATATTTTGTCATGTGCGCTGGCCTAGATCTTCACATAATACCTATTCAGAGATGCCAAGTAGTACGTTTTTGCCGTATTTAGTATGTTATGTTGATGAAAATACGGCAGCAATAAATACTTTTTTTGAAGGAAAAAAGAAGGAAAAAAAACAATTATTTTTACTTTTTTTTTTTTTTTCCAACCTATAATAATGGTCAGAAAATAGAAAAAAGAATAACGTTTAACCCTGATAAACTATAACTAAAGTTACATATTTTAAATATATCACAAATAAACAAAACAAACTAATAAAAACGCTGTGTGACCGACAGAACCAACTTTTATATCAAGGCAAAGGTAAAGTGTATTTTTGCTGCGCGAATTGGCTTTGCAAAAAAATGTGATTTAAAAAAAAAAAAAAATTTACCTCGAGAGGATGGCTGCTCTGAAAATACTTTGCGGGGGTTAAAAATACTGTTTTTTACCTCTCAGAATACTTTGTTTTGATTTGTGAAGGTTAGCATCTCTGCCTTTTGTTCAGGGGGCTGAATTAATATCATTTCCCCTGAACAAAAGGTATCAGTACAGATCTACCCCAGGGGTCATGTGCAAAAACATGAGTAGAGAAGCAGAGTCATATAAAGTTCAATCGTCCATGAATGCTGAATAGTGTGACGTCATGGTAAATGGATTAGTTTTGGCCAAGGTACAAGTGGAAATGAAAAGATCATTGTCATTTGACGAGTGTTAACCGTATTGCTTAGTCTCAAAGTACATGTATATATATTCTCATTCTTTCACCAAATTTTTGTTATTACCAGGCCATATATTCTTTCACAACTGCATTATATCACTGCTAATTATATTTCATTGCTAAAATAAAACAAGTTTTGCAGTTAGTTCTCCTTCAATGTTTTATACCAAATTTGTTTCCACATGAATTTAATATGACTAAATGAAAAGAGCAAAGAAAAATGGGCTTGATTTTCCTTCATGTATGAATTTCTTCTGACAGGCGGCAGCAAAGAGGAATCAAGGACTGTTTGATGACATAGAGGAGACGGGAGAGGATGACTTGTTTGCGACGTCTTCCAAACCTAAAGAAACGTAAGTTGGCAAGATATTGTTAGATGCCTGATAAAGTGGTCTAAATATGTTGATTGAGGATGACTTATTTGCAACATCTTCCAAGCCTAAAGAAACGTAAGTTAGCATGATATTGCCAGATGCCTGATTAAAGATAAAATGAGAGTCAATAAAGGGCCTAAATTTTTTTATCCTAGCAGAATCTTCAGAGGCAAAAATGAGGATAGTACATAGAGAACCTTATACTATATAGACTTACGAACACACATCAAGAAAGCTGGAAAAGGAGGCAGACACAGTGAAACAATTGTGTGACAGTGAGTGGTCAATCAAACTAGGCTGGGATTGGAGGGGATACACACAAAGGGGGTGTTATGTAACAAGGGACAAAGTGGTCTGAATATGTTTATTTATAAAAGACCCAGAATAGAAAGAATATAAGTTTGAGATTGTACGTGTAATTTGTTGTCTTTGTTATTCATATGTGTTTATCGTCAGGTGGGAGTTGCAAAATTAAGGTCTGCATACCATCTTGTAGGTCAGAGCCTCATGTGCATGATGTAAAATCTTTGTATGATAATTATTTCAAATTTTGAGAATATTTATGTGTTTTGTTTGTTCGACCTAAAACAAGGTGTTCTCTGAGGTACTCAGGTGACTTAGTGCACTTTCTTTCTCAACAGACGTTATCTACCTGTACTATATTTTAATTTCTCTTTTTATCTATCTTTTGTTCCTTGCTCTTTGTCTTATGTTTTCAACTTTTGTATTGTTTTTAGATCCAAGAAGAAGCCCCCAGGTGGGGTAGCCCTGTTTGAAGGGGCAGACATCTTTGGCAGCCCTCCCAAGGCAGAACCAGAGCCTATTCAAAAGGTAGGGAAAATCAAGTTATTGAAGCACTTATTATCCACTTTTCATGATTACTATGATGATGATGATGAGGAGACAGAGGATGGTATTGGTAGTGTTGCTTGTGATAATGACTACTATAATGAGGAGGATGGTGATGCTGATAACCCATGACCATTAAGATGATTACGACAATGTTGACTGCCACGATGATGATGATGATGATATTGACGTGACGATGATGATATTGATCAAAATTTTATGTTAATGTTTCTATTTGTTTTCCTTATAATGATTTTTGTGCGCTTCTGCAAATGTCGGGTCAATATAATACAGAACACTCACAGTCTGTTCCATGATGATGCTGCTGCTGATGACAATGATATTTATACAAAATTGAAGGTTCATTTTGTTTGTGTTTTTTTCTTTTTGTTGTGCAGAAGTCTGAAATGTCAGCCCAGGCTAAGGCCAACCGAGCACAGAACACTCTGAGTCTGTTCCATGATGATGCGGATAGGGATGAGGAGCTATTTGCCCCTGCTCCCGCCCCACCACCAAAGAAAGAGCAACTAGAACCAACCAGCAAAGAGGAACAAGTAAGTTCTGTGCATTGTCTGTCTTTTTAGATGTTTACATTGTATGTTGGCAAATACATTTTTTATTGAAATATTTATTTATGGTGATGATGAAGATAAGGATGAGGAGCTATTTGCCCCTGCTCCCGCCCCACCCCCAAAGAAGGAGCAACTAGAACCAACCAGCAAAGAGGAACAAGTAAGTTTTATGCAAGTGTTTGTTGAGATACATATGAGATATATACGTTTGCAGAAACATTTATGATTATGTTTCTGAATATTTATTTATGATGATGAAGATATAAGGAGGTTGAAATATTACCTGTCTCCGCCCCACCACCAAAGAAGGAGCAACTAGAACCGATCAGCAAAGAGGAGCAGGTCAGTGTTGTACATCAGTAATCTTATCCCGGGAAACCCTAGATATAGGATCTGCTAGGTACAAAAGCTGAGCTCAATTAGCTCACATCAGCCTTTATAGCGGATCCGATAAGCAGTGTGCAGCAGTTTCTCTATTTTCTAATCAACATGTAACATTTAACATTTTATTACAGTTAAGAATGATTGTTTCCTGCTGTTGCCTCTCTTTTCTCAGATGAACCTATGGAGAACCAAGAACCAATGCTGCCCATTTTAGTATTTTTTCACTGACATTGTTTACAATAATAATAGTCGTTAGTGCTTTATTACAAAATCATCATTTCCTGCTTCTGTTTATTTTTCTTCCAGATGAATCGGAGGAGAACCAAGAGTAAGAGCATCTATCCAGTGGATAGTTTAACATCTGAATACTTCAATCGTACAGACATGTATCTTATACAAACCCAAACCTGTCCCATGCTTCTATTGTTAATATGAATACAACAAGGAATGGGCGAACCACTAGAATTCCAAATGGATTTTTTAGGATTTGGACAATGTTACTAGATCTCTTTAATATATATTTTTTTTCTTTTCCCTCCAGATGAACCGGAGGAGAACCAAAAGCAAGAGCATCTTTGACGACGAGGCCATCCTGTTTGGACTCAAGAACGAGGAGAACCCGGGCGTGGATCTCTTCGGCTCGGACACTCCCATCTCAAAGGTACGTGGGATCGGGCAATCTTAAAGGCCCGGTCACATATCACCCAATAGCGTAAACGGATGCCCAACGATTAGATGCTTTGCGAAGTCAAATTACCCGGTAGTGAAAGTCGTCTCCATTGCTTCATGCATGCACAAAACATTCCGCCGGATAGAACAACATACATTGCCTGACAAGGAACGGACAAGAAATGCATTTGAACAGAGACGAATGGATTGAAAATTTTACTTTCCGTCGGGCGTCCGTTTACGCTCCGGTGATATGTGACCGGGCCTTTAGCCTACTACACAGTACACAATCCGATGAACAACTGCGTATCTGAACTAAACATAGACGTGCATATTTAAAGCATGTAGTATAGTTCAGATCCGTAGTCGGTCATCGGATCGGACACTCCCATCTCAAAGGTATGTCCAATCTGGGCAATCTTAAAGGGCAGCCAAAGGCTGGCGTTTTTGCTTACTTTTACTGTGTATTGTTCCTCTCACTTCCAGTTGTATATTTCCCCGGGCTTGCCCCCAGCAGTGGCCCGGGTGCCGATGGCCTCCAGATATTTCATTTGGCCACTAACAAATTATGATCTACAACACACAAGGCTATGGAAGTATATTGGAGTCTTTCTGATGTGTTACTTTGGCCACCTGTAAGAAAAACTGAAGGGAGAACCCTGTTTTTGCAGTTGTTGATTCTGCTGCTATGTCAGTGGTTACTTAACCCGGTCTTGTTGGTCAGATGACATTTCATATGTACATGTACATGTACCGTTAGAAAGCATGGCAGCCTCCAGTGGTTGGTCAAAGCAGATGAAATTGTCTTAAATCCGTTGCGTATTTCAATTCTTAGTGATACCCAAGAAGAAAATATACCACTTTGAACTGACAGGAATTATGCACTTACCAGTAACAATAAGCAAAAATACCAGCGTTAGGGTTCCCTTAAAGTGAACAATCAATATTGTCATGCATGTAGTGTTACAATGAAACAGCCCATTCTTGCATTGGGGATGAACTCGTGGTAACAATGATGTTTTGAGTGGAAATGCTCTTCTGCTTACTCTCACCACTGATCTCTTTATAACAAACTCTGGATAGGTCATTTCCTATTAAATTGTATGCTAAGGGTTGGTGGCAGCAAGCGGCCATCTTACCACACCCCTGCTTATATTGTGGACTTGTTTTTTTTTGTCATTTCTCATGAACATTTGTGAAGAGGCTATACATGTGCCCCTGAAGGAGTACCAACTGTACAGTCAAGGAATTCTTTCATTCTTGGTGTAGCAACATGGCAGATCCACAGCATCACTATTGGAAGCCAATAATCTATCTAGAGATTCTGTATTGAGATCAGTGGTCCACACAGCATGCTTTTATACACCACGATGTAGTTAAGACCCAAGTTAGAACTGTGGAAGACCAATTCATATAACATTTTTCTTCTATGCTGGCAGGGTTTCATAAATTGTGGCCCTGTTTCTCCAGTTCCTGGTCTTGATACCTTGGGTCTTTACTGCATCACTGGTCTTGCATCCCCTTGTTTTTGTTTTGTTTTTGTTGAAGTGTGGTATTGGCAGAGGCAGATACTGAACACAGTATCGTGATGATAGATACTTCAGTAACATTGTTCCTGCTTTTAGAGCCGTAACTCAGATTTTTCTATTGTCTGAAGCAAAAAGATTTGCAATCAAAAGTCATTTTAACTTCTGCAAAAAGACTGAAAAACTGCAATAGGAATGGGTTGAAAAGGGATACAAATTGATACAATTTTTTTTTTTACCTGGCCATAATATAGCTACTATATAGGTACCTATCCACTGTAATTAATGGTAACGCCCATAAACTCTAGCTTATTATTTCTCAGAATGATCAAACAACCAACATACAGGAAACATTTCTGATAAATTTGTTGCAAAAATTGGCTTGGATTTACTCCATATTATGTATATCTAGCACATAGTTACAGTTAATATTAGTTAATTTCAAAATACATGCTTGTTATTTTCCGGTGCTTGGGGATAAGCCCGGCGCAGACAGAGCCGACTCGACCCGATCCGACTGGTTTTCAGTCAGGCTAGAGTCAGTTTCGCTCAGTCGGAGCCGATCCAACATGTTGAATCGGCCTCGAATTACCTCCGACTGGGACTTGACTGGAAAAACCAGAGTCCTGAGGCAGCGCACACTGAGTTAATCAGGCTGAAAACCAGTCGGATCGGGTCGAGTAGGCTCTGTCTGCGCCGGGCATTATTATCTAGTACATTCTTTTGTTTTCTCTCTGCAAGGTAAAATAGGCCGTCATGTTCAACTCATTTCGATTTGATGCTTCTCTCTGTAATCCTGGATGTATTCTGTTACAGTCAGATTTAGAAACTAAATTGAACATTACCCCAAGAGAGTTAAATAGAGAAACAAAAAAGAGGGGATAGTTGAACTATTCTCGAGAGACGTCTTTGTAGAGAGAGAAGTGAGGATACTGCCTCCAAGCAATAGAGTTTCCCCCCAAAAAATAAGAATGATTGCCATCAAATTCAGAATAAAACTCTACAAGAGTTGTCAATAAGATACAAGATTTTATAGATAATTGGCAAAGAAACGCTGTAAGAGTTATCAATAAGATACAAGATTTTGTAGATAATTGACAACAAAATGCTGCAAGAGTTGACGAATAAGATACAAGATTTTATAGATAATTGGCAAAGAAACGCTGTAAGAGTTGTCGTTGTCAATAAAATTTGTAGAGAGTTGACAAAAAAACTGTTTGAATTGGTCAATAACATACAAGAGTTTGTAGATAATTGACAATAACCTTCTTGCGCATTGATAAACTGGTAGATTTATTGGTAATGTAGACCCGGTGTCATGGGAGGGTTTATGCCCGGAGATGACGTCGTAGCAACCCAGAATTGAAGGTTCTTCTTCATCCTCCGTCAGTGTCACACTCCAACGTGCATGGTCAGGCACGTTGCTGGAAAAACAAAAACCCTTGTTTCAAACAGTTGTGAAGTAATTACTGGTTTACCATAGCCTACCGTACAGGAACCTGGTGGGCTCTGTATAAACTTTATATGGATCTCAAAATTGTGTAAGGAATAGGTTAAATGTGGTTTCATAGACTTTCGGGAGTAAACAAATAACTGGAAAATTATGTTTTATTTTTGTAGGATGAAAATCATGAAAATCCTCAAGTGCAGAAATTTGACTGTATACTCCTAGTATTTTTTAGTAACTGATTAACTGTGTTTTTTGTATAGACTGGAAGTAAAAGTCAAAAGAAAAACATTAACCAAATTACTCTCAATTTTTGTTTAGAAGATGTGAAATCCTCCCACACTTATTCTTTCGAAAACTGTGGGAGAATAATTTTTTTTGTTTTGGGTTTGTAAGTCATTTTCTTGGGAGAAACTCCTCATCAAAAATATTCAATATTTGTTTTGCAATTGTTGAAGCAGGGTTTTCATTTGGCCTTCAATGTGTTTGTTTTCATGTTTTTGTCTGAAATCACACAGGTATGTGTATACTGTACTCCCTTAAATTGGTTTTAAAGCCCACTTTTGTTTTGAGATTGCTTTTAAATGAGTAAGAAACATTTTTTTTAAAGTGATGTCTGTAATAGAATCATACACAAATCACACAGACCTGTGATGTCTGATATACTATAAATAATAACCAAGTATAAACTTAATAGCTGAATATAATCTATAAAAAACAAATTATAGTAAACAAAGCAAAACTTCTTTAATACATTTAAGACTGAGTTATCTTGCATTTGTCCATGAATAATATTCCTTTCTTTTAATGCACCAAATTGGAAATCTCCAATGCAGGGAGAATAAATAAATGTTTCCAATTCAAATGTTTTGGATTTCTTGTTCAGTCAGTGTCAGTTTCTCCCTAGGGAACAAAGTCACTGAAACCAAAAACTGGAAGTATTAGATAGAATGAAAACTTGGTCAAAGTCATTGGCCCGTATTCACAAAGGAGGTTTGTACAAACCCCGGTTCAAACCGCGGTTTACATCTATGGAATGCCAATTGTAAACTGATGGAGAGAGAATGTGTACCATCAACATTGTTAACAAGTAAGGAATTTACATTCTCTCCATCAGTTTACAATTGGCATTCCATAGATGTAAACCGCGGTTTGAACCAGGGTTTGTACAAACCTCCTTTGTGAATACGGGCCATTGATACCGAAGATACTACTGCTCTTTCATGCGAAATAAAAATAATCTTCTGATAGTAGAGTTAAAGGAAACAAATTTGTTTAAAGAGAATGGAAACTAATGTAAAGATACCTAGGTAATAATACCAAATAAACTGCTGTTCCTTCATACACTCATAAAGATAATCTTCCTGTCTTATAAGAATAGAAAAATAAAAGGAGCAATTATAATGATAAATGTTGAGAAAAACTAATTTTGAAGATGAGAGAAGTTGCAAGAAAGAAAGAACAATGAAAGGTAGATAGGAGTGAAAGCAATTTTTTTTTTAAATGGTGAACTACAGGGACATATACATTACTTTCTTAGATTTTGCAATTTGATTCTCTTGACTTTTCACATGGAATTGGGCACTATTCTTTCAAGCGATACATTCATAAGTAGCAATCTGGTTGCCCGGGGAAGTACATGTTACCTGTGTGATTTCACTGCGTGTCAATTTCCCTGCATGATCTGCTTGTTGTTTGTTATCAAGGCATCTTCAGTGGCATAGCTAAGAAAGGCTAAAGGGGGAAACTTCTCCCCTCTCCTCTGAAAAATTATCTTGTTGGGCGTCTTGCCCAATCCCCCACTACCTTTGGGAATTATTGACACCACCCCCCCCCCCCCCCCCCCCCTCCTTGCCTCCCACTACCCTGTGATGTTTTCTTTCCCACACTACCCTCTTGTGAGTATTCAAATGAAGTAGAGAAATACAGTCAAACCCACGGGCGTAGACATGTCATTGATACCCATTCAACTGGGGGGGATGATCTATTCATTCATCCCCCCCCCCTGATGAATAGGTATTAAGTAAGTCGCTACGCCCGTGGTCAAACCTATATGTTAACCACCTGGGAAACAAGAAAAGTGGCCACTGCAGACAGGTGACCTCTATGGACAGGTTACATAACAAAAATCTCTGCATGGGATCCCTTTTGGTTGTTACAGGTTATTATACTGTAGGTTGACTGTTATAGACAGGTGATCACTATGGCAGGTTTGACTACAAATTTTGTACCCACACAACCTCTCCACCCCCCCCCCCCCCCCCCCCCCCTCCATCCATGTGGTGTTATCACACTGCTCCCCTCCACATCCCCCCTCTCCCAATTACTGTGGGAATAGAAATCTCATCCCATAAATTTTTACCCTAGCTATGCCACTGGACATGTGACATAATCTAAGAAGCATGATCATATGATTTATATTGGTCTATTTCTTCTTTATTTGAGTGTCCGCACTCAGGGTGAAAAACAATGCTCAGTATACCTCAGACAAAGTCATATTTTGAATGATTTCTATTATTGCTGTATGAAACATGGTTGATGTGCTAACTTAAAAATCTCATTTGCCCAACAGCTTGCTGACGAAGTCTGTAAATATATATATTTTGTACTTGTTTTTGTTGCTATTTTTGTGAATGAGAAAAATATTATACACCATTTTTTTTTAGAGTGATTTCTTAAAAGCTGCATATTTTTATTTGCTTGAAAGTACTAAACCTGGTAAAACAGTTGATTTTTCTTCCATTAAGTTTAAAGGGGTAGTACAGTTTTGGTAAGGCTGAACTTTAGTAACCAAACCTGGACAGTAACATTAT
Organism: Echinarachnius parma; assembly: GCA_037951105.1. Classification (NCBI taxonomy): domain Eukaryota; kingdom Metazoa; phylum Echinodermata; class Echinoidea; order Clypeasteroida; family Echinarachniidae; genus Echinarachnius; species Echinarachnius parma. The sequence continues at coordinate 45,428 of JBAMJV010001806.1, forward strand.
AAACTAATAGTTATAACTCCACCATGCTCGAAAGGTATACAAAATTACAAACGACTAAGTAAAAAGCCCGTTATCATTCAAAAAGAGCCATTAAAACACAACAGGGCACTTTCTAAAATGGCATTGGTTTCAACCATTTTTCATCCAAATTATGCATGTGATGTTTTATTGAAATAATGATTAAATAGAGAGATCATCAACAACTATTTAAAGAACACTTTTACAAAAGTTTGAAAAAGTGCAAGCATTTTTTTTATTTTTTGAACAAATCATCTAATTATTTGGGCCCCAAATAATTATAAGATCAAATATATTTATTGATATTTCAGCCATTTCTGGGTCGATTTTGACCAAATAAAGTTTATTCTGCCATCAAAATTGCATGTTCTCTCAAATTCAACACTCAGTTTTTCATTACCTCACAAACAAATTGTGATATGCAGCGCCCTCTCTACCAAAACTAAAACTACCCCTTTAATGTAAACTTGGTACGTGGCTTATGACTACAAAGTCTAAGGGCTGTAAATTGTATGTACAGTGTATGATATTCAAAATCTAGGATTGAAAATTGGTAAGATCATACCTGTTTTAAAAAAATGATAACATTGTCATGCTAGTGTTTTAACGTTCATAAAATTTTCAGGCCTTAATATTAAAGTATTACAATTAAGAAAGCTTGCTACTTTAAAAAAAAAGCTAAAATGCACTGCTTGATGTAAAGTTGTGTGTTTCGGAGGTTCTTTCCCTAGCTGTGTTATATGAACAGGCATACCTAACTTCTCTTATGCCTAACCACATCAGAATGAGACAGAGAAGGACAATAAGACACCAACATCGTCGCCACGGAAACGCGCCTCCTCCGCCAGTAAGGGCCTCTTTGAAGAGGATGAGGAAGACGATCTCTTCGCGTCGACGGCGAGCAAGTACGCCACGGCTCCGCGTCCACGATCGACCGGCGTGAAAGCCGCACTCGCGAAGGAGAGGAAGAAGAAGAAAGCGGCGGCGGCGCCCAAGGCAGGAGGGCTGTTTGGGGATGAGGAGGAGGATGACTTGTTTGGGGAACCCAAGGAGAAAGGGAAGAAGGGTGCGGAGAAGAAGGAGGATAAGGTGAAGGAGGAGAAGGAGAAGGATGATGGAGGGAAGAAGGAGAAGGTACCAGCAGCTCCTCCACCAGTGATCACCATCACAGAGGATCCTCTCGGAGGGAGCCAGGTTGCTGTCAGTGAAGACACACCCCCACCGCCACCCAAACAAGTAAGTTTAGGCTTCTTCACTTTTGAAATAATTTTTTATTTTGTCTTCTGTGCCTAATCTGATATTTCTCTGTCAGTTTTTGTTAAGATTTGTCCTTATTATTAAAAAAATATGACCACCCTCCCCTTCTACTGCATATTTTACTTTAATGAGTCCCTTTTCTTGTTTTTCCCTCTAGTTTGCATCCTCTGTGCCTGAAAAGTAGATTACAATCTCCCTTTTAAAGATTATAGGAGGGATTATGGGGGGGGGGGGGTTCTACTCAAATAGGAATTGTATCATATGTAATTGGAAAATGGCAAGTGGTTGTTTGCCCTTTAAATTAAAAAGATTATTATGATCAAAAGCTCAGGGCTTTCTCAAACTATTTCTTTACAAAGTAATTAAATAGTTGTCAGCAGTTTTTCATCTCTGAATATTGGTAAAAGAGCCTCATTATTTGATAAAGATTGCAATTATGAAAAATCAAGTTTGAATAATAAAGCCTGATGTGCTGTTTATGGCCCGGAGAGATATCAACGGATTGTGCAAACGGATGTCAAACGGAGAGCTAAATTTTCCATCCGTTCTATACGTTTCTTGTCCGTTCCTTGTCCGGTGATGTACGTTGTTCTATGTTTTGTACATGTACATGAAGCAGACAATGGAGACGACTTTCATCACCGGATAATTTAATTTCGCAAATTGTCTATTCGTTGGGCCTACGTTTCCGATATCCGTTGATATCTGACCGGGCCATTAACGAGCGAATAAAGAACACATTAATAAATAAGTAAAAAGGCGCTATATCCATCACTTATACCATGACCCCAAACCACTTCCACGCCCCCTCCCTCCCATTCCTTTTTGTCCTTTATGAATTATATTAAGAACTTATCTTTCCAGCCTAAGTTGAATTTTTCACAGGATCATTCATAAAAGCCCTTGAGATATTCAGGGGGCAAGATAGCTCTGCATCCCTTTGTCTGTGCCATATGCTGTTGCCATCGACTATGCCTTTTAATACACCCCTGCATATTTATCAAAGTATTACCCATGCCATATTTTGCTGCTATCTATGTACATGTACATGTATCTCTTTCTCCCCCTACCCCTATCAATGTGTTCTGTGTCTCCAGGATCCTCCCCTCCTGCCTCCCATCAAAAAGCCTCTTGCAGGAGCCGTCTCCATGTTCGGAGGCATCGACCCCGCCTCCATCGCAAAGAACAGGACCAAGTCGCAGATCGAAGACGACCTCGCGTTTGATGATAGTAAGGTAGGGATATACGGTGATCTTAACGGACTCATCAACGACTCGGCAATGTAATCAGCCAAACAAGATATCGCTCCAAAATCATCTTTTGCCATTGTCATGTTTGCCCTGACAAAGTTTCTGCTAGTATCGAAAGCTAGGCCCTTCACTGACTCTCAGAGATTACACTTCATCTATGCGTCTTTTCAGGACACTGCTTGTTCTGAAAAATTCAACAATAATTTCACGTACCATTTTTTGAGAATTGCTAGCCTGGCGTAAAATTATTATCACTCATGCGATGTCATTGCGATTGCTTTGTCATGCTTGTAATTTGCAAATGGACAGCCATTTTAGTCATTATTCTTAAATAAAATCTCCAATAGGTAAGTATATGCAATGTAGTTATTTTATCTGCTCTATTCATGTTCATACATGTAACATCAGTTGTACAAATCTTTATTTGAATTTTAGTTTTATTCAAACTCTGATCTGTGCTTTGTGTTGTGACCATCAACAGTGATTGACTGTGAAATTCCAGCTTTTCTTGTCTTCCACTATTTAGAAATCATTTTGTGCTCAATTTTAAACTTCTGATGGCTAGTTAGGATTTAAAAAAAAATTATATTTGTTTCTCATTGTTCAGTAAAATGTTTACAGGCTTCAGTATTTTCATATGACTACAGTTTATGATGTAAAATTTCACAATTTTCTTTAGTTAAATTTTGTATGGAAATTATGCTCTCCAGTATTCACTTGAATCTTTGTTGCTCATACCATGCAGTGATTAGTTATGTGTAATGTATGACATTCTGTGCCATATGACCAGTATTTCTTTCTTATACTGCTATTTGTATGAAATATCCAGTGCAATTTTCATGTTATTTTCATACTCTTCCCTTCTTTTTCCCACTTTTCTGTGATTCTTCATCAATAATTTAAAATATACTCCACCACCCCTTAGCCCAAGAGTGTTCCCAAGCCTGCAGTCAAACCCAAAAAACCCCAGTCCCCCTCGGACAGTACCCCACCCCTGTTTGGTTCCACCCCTCCATCGGAGTCCAGAACAGCCCCCAAATCCTCATCCCTCTTTTCGTCCTCCCCCTCACCTCCCTCATCACCCCTATTTGGGTCCTCCCCTCCCACCAGGTCAAAATCAGCACCTAAACCCTCCAAGAAGCCCCCCTCCTCTTCAGGGAGTGCACCCCTCTTTGGGTCATCCTCACCCCCTGATTCCGATTCAGCTCTATTTGGGTCCTCTCCACCGACCAGATCAAAATCAGCCCCCAAACCTGCCAAAAAATCCTCTTCCGCTAAGAATGCACCCCTTTTTGGGGCTTCCCCGCCACCCGATTCCGATTCACCCCTGTTTGGGTCCTCCCCACCGACAAGATCAAAGCCGACCCCCAAACCTTCTACCAAGCCCCCTTCATCCTCTAAGAGTGCACCCCTCTTTGGCTCCTCGCCCCCCTCTTCCTCCCTGTTTGGGTCCTCCCCGCCCCCCTCCCCTGGGCAAGACTCGCCTGACTATGCTGTGGTCACGCCACGCACTAGATCGGTCCAAGCTCCGAAAGGCAAGAGTTCGGCAGTCAGCAAACTCAAGGTGCATTTTCATTTTACACTTTCTCTCTTATAGTCACTCTGATTTTGATTTTGTTTTGTTTAGCTTTGTTGTGTCTTTAGTCATTCGTTTCACTGTTTGTTTCCATTTCAATTTACTCACTTTTTATTATTAGTTTGCGTTTTGTTCTTGTGCTGTTTTTAGTTGTGTCTGTTGTGGCTTTTGCTTGTGGTGTATTTTAATTTAGCAACATGTTATTTTCCTTCTTTTTTATATTTGTACATGTTTTTATTGTTTTATTCAGCTTCCTTCTTTCAAATTCTGGATCTAACTTCTCAGTACATTCTCTTTTCACTTATCCACCCTCCATCATTCTTGGGCTTTATATGTGTAATGCTTAGTAATATTTATTTACAGACTAATGAATGATGTTTATATCCAACTACTTATATGTTTATCAATATACATGTACATGTCTTTCAATCATTCAAAACATTTGTATTTATTTCATCCTGTATCCAAGGTTTTTTTTTGCAGTGGATTGAGATTGTTTTGTGGTGATGTGTACTAATATATTTTCATAATTATCTTTAATAGTTCATTCAATTTACCATTTCTCATTCAATGTACATGTCCTAATTTCATCAATCAATAAGTCTTGTGCTATACCTTTAAACCCTTTTTTAGTTGCAACATTCAGTGGGTAGAGTTACATGTATATTTCATTGTATTACACTTATTATCAGCCTAGTTTTGTACCAATCTAGGCACCATCTTAACTCTTAACGTGCCAGGGATTTTAATGCTCTATGGCATTTGTGTGCATTGTAACTCGCAAAAATGCGAGCTTGGCTAATCATGTTAATCATAATAATTAGCTGCCTAGTTCATGTCAGTCCAGGCACCATCTTAAGTGGAGTTGTTCTTCTGAGTTATTAGCTGTCTAGTTTCCATGGTGACATCACACAAACACGCAGAGACCTTTTTATGTACGTGATGCAGCCTTGGTGATTGTATAAGAGATAAAAATGGTAATAATTTATATCTTCTTTGCACAAGAAGGAGATACTTTGAAAGATAATGATGGTTATACTTGTGTTTTGTCTAATAATGTATCTCTTTTTTGCACAAGATATAGATTCTGAGTAAGATAATAGTGGCAATACATTTTGTTTTACATGTAATATTTGATCTCTTCTACATTCAAGAAATAGATCATGTGAAAGATAATGGTGGTAATCATTTCTGTTTTGTTAATGTGAATCTAACCTTACTCTACACTTGTTGAGAATGAATTGTGATATCGATGTATAAAATAGAAACATGTTTTTACTTCCAGCATATGTGTTCAATATTGGTTATGCGGCTGTTCAGTCATTTGTTACATCAGATGATTGTATTTCATTGTTGATGTAAAGTGTCTAATTTGACACAATTTCTTGCTAATATAGATTGTAAAACAACTTTATTGATTTTGGAACTGTTGTACAGGTACCCTGGGAAAAAACATGTGAAATAATCTTCCATTAATTTCTTTTAAACAATCATTCAATTATATAATCATTGAATTAGAAAAATTTAGGAAAATCAGTCATAAAGTAATGTCGGTGTAATTTAATTGATTGTCAATTATTGGTTCATCTTTAATTGTCATTTGAACTGTGTTGGATATATCTACATTAATTGTTACTGTATGCTAAATGAATAACTTGCTTTAATGCACTGTTTGCTTCATGGGAAGATTGATCATAACATTTACTTGTACATTTGTTGCAACAAAATGATATTCTTTGCTTATTATGTAATTCGGATATCTTCATAGGGTTTTTTAACATTTTATTCTCGATGTATTTCCATGTAGCTACTTCTCCTTTCTATTTTCACACTTGTAAATTTGTTGCTTCATGGAAAGTTTGATTACAAGGTTTACTTACTTTGATTGAACAAAATTATACTCTTAACTTTAATACCAATGTACCTTGTAATCCTCATATCTTGTGTTTTTAACATGTGTTCTTGATATATTTCCATGTAGGAACTTCTTCTTTCTATTTCACCAGGACAAAACTAGATGTGCTGTGTTTTGTTTCCGCTCCAGTTCGTTCTCAGGTTTTCCTTGTATTTTTTAATTTATTTTTTTTACCTGTTTATCCAGTCGATGACTAAACCTGAGATGTAAATGTGTGAGATTCAAATCCTCTCCATGTGGTTATTAAGTTGCTTAGTTGCCTTTTGACCTGTTGTCTTTATTAAAGAGGCTAATGTCCGGCAAAGCATGAACTATTACGTAGCAGCTGCATTAAGTTGAATTTTAGTAACAATTTTCTACTGTGTTCTTAGTTTGATATTCATGTTGAGTGCCAATTTGAAGAGGTATACTGAGCAGGAGTGATTTTAGGGTTTCAATATTTCTTGCATGATGTGCATGCTTCATTATACGAGTATATACATTTACTGAAATCATCATTGTATACTGGGAACTTTGCTTTTAATAGATATTCATAGGTAAGCGTAGTGCATGGTCTATAGCATGATAAGTTTCTTTATACTACATATATTATGTGATTATTTCATTTTTTTAGCAGTTAAAACTACAATAGTGTAGGTTTTATATAGCAAGGAATGGATTGCATGACAATGCTGATATTATAGATATATTTTATATGAAATTCCATTTAACTGCAGGATAAGAAAATACGAGCATGTTTCTTGTTTCTTGTGTGAATGCAAAACGATGGAATTATATTACAAATGTACCGCATAACTGATGTTTCTTTCTTGCTGTGTTCTCTTTGAAAAAAAATGTATGTGATTGTTTCCCATTTTACAAATAGTATGTGATTGTTTTCCCTTTACTACCATCTCATCATCAGGGCGGGAGCCTCACTAACGGTGTAGAGGTTATAATGCCAATCAAGGCATCCTTCCCCGACTTGAGCCCTATACCCACAAAGGGTAACCCCACCAAGCAGCCTCCGCAGACCAAAGCCAAGCCCAGCCCGCCCATCACGATCGCAAAGACCAACGGAGTGCGTCGCTATCGCACCAAATCACCCGAGCTGGATGAGAGGAATCTCCCGACGAGCATTGGCAACAGGACGCCCCAGACTGCGCTGAAGCCTCCTCAGATGATTCAGAGTCAACAAGCCGACAGCCACCATCACCATACCGACAGGAGGTACCCTCAGTCTCCTCCGACGCTGCCTAAGTTTCCAAGTCCTCCAAAGGAGCCGCCTCCAACGTTCACAAGTTTTCCCAGCCCTCCCCGCGAGCCCCCACCCCCAATCTTCCCCAAGCACTCGCACTCGAACCATACCAACCAAGAGTTTCCTCCGCCAGTTTACCCTAAATCAGTTCAGAAACAAATGCAACAGAATCAAGAATTTCCTCCACCCGTTTTCCCCAAATCATATCATCAACATCATCAAAATCATCATCTTCCACCACCACCTCCAATGCCAAAGTTACCTGGCCATTCACATGAACCAGTGTCCATCACAAGAATTAGCAATGTAAATGAACCTCCACCAACTCTCCCTAAGTTTCCCAGTCCCCCGAATGTCCCTCCTCCCGATTACGATGCAAAGCAAGACAAACCCAAGGGACCTCCAACGTTACCAAGGTCTTCCGGTCACAATCATGACCTGCCCCCTCCCCCTCCTCCTGTCAATAGGATACCAAGTCCAGCAGACTTCCCCAGACCACCCTCATTCCTGGATGACCCCAACCATGTTGGTTTCCCACCGCCTCCCCCTGAAGTGATCCCCAAGAAGACCAACCAGGTGCACTGCTCAAGACCCCGTGCTCCCAGTTCCCCTACCAGAGTCAATGGCTTCTATCCTACCAACACCAACAACAACATCCATCTGTCCCCAGGGGTGGCCCCTTGGCAGATGAACACACACAGTACTGAGGATGGAGCGAGTGAAAGCAATGCTACATCGAGGTTCTTACCAATTAAAAAGACATACTCGCACGAGCCGGAGTGGATGACAAACCATGATAGCAAAGCTGCGCCCAAGAACTGCACAAACAGAGCGGCAAAAGAGGACAAGCCAATGAAGAGGGTTCCTGCCAGGCCACCGCCTCTCAAGTTCCTCACCAGTAAAGTATCATCCTCTCCCCCTAAGAGCAGACCCGTCATCTCCCAGCCAATCAGTCCAAAGGGGTTGCATTCGACAGGTTTCAAGCCAAACGGTCACTCTGCTTTTGTAATGCACGCTGACAAGAACAGCCTCTCCCCCCTTGCCTCTCCGGTTGGGAGTCCAATGTCCGATCACTCTCTTGACTTTGAGAAAGATGACCTGCCGATCTTCAGTGCGCAGGTGCTGAAGAATGGGTATAGGAAGCAACAGGCCTCCCCTACCAAGTACCAGGTGTCCCCAGGGTTCAGAGCAGAAATCCAGGAATGTTTAGGGATTAATCAAGTTAAACGAAGCAACCCGAGAGATATTCCAATGTCGATTAGTCCCTCCAGGGAGTCTCCTCTAGGTTCAAGTTGCAGTCCAACCAGAGGTCACTATTTTGATTCGCGCAACCACCATGATGATGATCGCAGACACATGGGCTTACCCGCCCCTCCCCCTCCACCTCCTTCATACAGGACAGACGTCCTCCCACAGAGTCCACCCAAAATGTCCAAGCACAACAAGTTTAATCTCCCGGAGCGGGATTATGCGAAGGAGCTGGAGGATGCGATTGATGGGTATGATGAACATATGGTAATCAATGCAATCAGAGATACCCAGATGCGGAGTGCTCCTATGCAGTCGCATAGTAGCCATAACCATAGCAATGGGTACGTGGAAGAGGGGCACAAGAAGGCCCCTCCTAGGCCACCGCCCATCTCGCCTCTCTTGACTAGGAAGAACAAAGCTGGTAAGAAACAGCCTCCTCCTCCGGCTCAGAAGCCTGGGAAGACCATTGTCCCACCTCCCGTCCATGCTAAACCACCAAAAGCTCCCACTAATGGGTTCCATCGAGAGCTGAACGGTCAAATGCCATCTCGATTGTCCACCTCCCCAGTCTCTTTTTACGGCTCTTCGAACACCACAAACTCAAACAACGTGAATGTTAATGCCCACATGTCCATCATATCAAACTCATCTCTCTGCTCACAGTTTTCATTCAACTCACTCAACCTCTCCAACATTTCAGCAAACTCACACGACTCATTCACAACCGTAAGTTCAGCGAATACATACAATGGGCACAACAGCTCCATGTGTTCCTCCAATTCCTCTAGTTCACAAAACTCGGCTATATCCCAGAAAGTAGAGCCAATCGAGCAACCCCATAGGTATGAACCCGTGGAGGTTAGAACAGAGAAGTCCAAACCACCACAGGACGGAGATGAAAAGTACTGTCCTCCAAACGAACTCTGCAAGATGTCTCTGATCCAAAAGATAGCTCTGTTCAGTCACAAAGAGGGTCATTCATCCCCTCCGTCTTCCCCAAGGTCCTCGAGAAAAAACAGCCCCACGTCGCCCAACAAACACATCCTGAGTTCAGACCTCCAGTCCACTCAGAGCTCCCATACCTATCATGAACCCGAACACAGCCATAGGCGGCCACCCAGTCCCAATTGGAGGCATGGCAAAGACACCAATGGTGTTGTCAATGGTCTTGATGGTAGAGACCATGTGAGCAATGGCAGAGACCATTTAGGGCACCATTGTGAGGAGCCTCCGCCCATCCGGCGTCCATCGAGCCCTCGAGGCACAAGCGACGCCGAGTGGACGAGGCCTCCTGTGAATGCCGTCACTGAGAAGTTTGAGTCGAGCTTGCACCGGACTCCTTCCAACTCATTCTCGGGTAAGATAAGGGCTTCCAGGAGCCCCTCATCGTCCTCTGCAGAGCATAACGACGATGTCCCGTTCTCCGGGGGCTTCACCTTCCCCAGGCCCAGTAAGATCAAGAAGCAGAAAGGCAAGGTTATTAGCGATCATGCAGATTCATCCAATGACCATAGTAGTCCCTCCCCAAACACGTCCAGTAGTCCCTTTGGCTCCCGTACATTGGGCTTCAGACGCAGCATCAAGGAACCTCCTCCGAAGCCACTCCCCAAGCCATTGAAGAACAACCCGAAGCAACCAGTGAGAGTGAACATCACAGCTTCATCAGCATCATCTACGTCATCAGTACCTCCAGCATCACTATCATCCTCATCGATGTCATCATACACCCAGTCGACGACGGCATCAAAGCATGTTGGTTCTGTGTGGAAAAGGGCAGAATTGTTTAAGGTGTGGTATTAGCATTGCATGACACTGCCTGCGACAGCAAGAACTGCATTACAAGGATCGTGGCATGCGGCAGGAACTTCCTTATTCTGTATGAACTTCTAATTTTATGTTCACCTTTCTTCATAAATGAAGGAGATGTTTGTCTTAATGTCTTAAATTTGTATTTTGTAAAGTAATACAAAGTAGGTTTTTCTGCTATGATTACAATGGAAAAATGTAACAGATGTAAAATTATGTTATTCATGTAAAAACTGAATGAAAATGATGGAATCTCAGTTTCATTTCAAAGTATGTGTGACACAATGTGTTGAAAGTATCAAGAAATAATGTTATTATTTTCTGCTTGTTAATTCTTTCATGCATTTATGTAATCAGTCTGGTGAGCATGAAACTTGTCACTAAAAGATTTCTCTCTGAAATTCTAATCTTAAACAAGTTTTCAAATAATTTTCATTTATAAATATTCATATTATAAAACATCCCTCATTGAAGATCTTTTACTTTTATTTTTGAAGTGATGTTCAATCATTGCATTGGTATTCTTTGTTAACCTGTTATGCTAGCCTATAGTCTCTCAATATTCTTTTGTGATTGCTTATTCGATATGATTTGAATGCATGTGCCTGTACCCTTCATTTAAATATCAAAATGTTCAATTATATTTCTACTAACCCTGTCAAAGTTTTAACTATCTACATCTACAACCAGTTCAGTGCACAATCAGGGGGTGTTTCACAAAGATCCTAAGTTGAACTTAACTCTAAGTTGGACTTAAAAAGTATGGTAAGCCATTTGTAGCCTTGGACAAAAATATACTCAAAAGCAAAAATGCAAGTATTTTAGACTTTTCATCAATTTTACATGAAGAACATGAAATCTCTTTGATAATAGAAACATATTTATGAATTGAAACAACATTTAATGCCTTTTCACAGGACTTTTATCATTCCTTTTCAAAGAAACACAGCTTTCCATACTTTTTCAGTCCAACTTAGAGAGTTAAAAGGGTAGTACAGTTTTGGTAAAGCTGAGCTTTAGTAACCAAAACCTGCACAATAACACTACAAACTAACTCCACCATGCTCGAAAGGTATAGAACATGACAAACGACTAATTCTCGCTACCCCAAATAGCGATTATCTCGAAATCCGATCGAAATCCCGAAAACATGCATGGAATTGTGGGATAGCTTTTAGTCATACCAACTTCCTGACTACTGCGTGGACGCGTCGTGTGCATGTGTGCGGCGCGCGGGAGGCGTTTATTTTTTCCGTAACCGGCCCGGGATCTGTATACATGTACTGCATACAAACGCATTTGAGACGTGTGGTCGATAGCTTTTAATTAATGCATTATATTTTGTGTGAGTTACGCTGATTGCATCCATTTCGAGCGTGTGCGAATGATGCGCACGCGCGCCGTGCCGGAACCGGAAGTGGGAGTGACGACCCACGAAGTGGAAAAAAGTCTCGTCTCGCGAATTTCGAGATTTTCGGACCTATTTAAGATAGCGAGAATTAAAAAGCCTGTTATCATTAAAAAAAGAGCCATTAAAACACAAGAGGGCACTTTCTAAAAAGGATTGGTTTCAACCATTTTTCATACAAAATTATGCATCTGATGTTTAATGAAATAATGATTAAATAGAGAGATCATCAACAACTATTTAAAAAACGCTTTTGAAAAATTTTGAAACAGTGCAAGCATTTTTTTAATTTTTTGAAAAAATCATCTAATTATTTGGGCCCCAAATAATAATTAGATCAGATATCTTTATTGATATATCAGCCATTTCTGGGTCGATTTTGACCAAATAAAGTTTATTCTGCCATTAAAATTGCATGTTCTCTCAAATTCGACACTCAGTTTTTCATTTCCTCACAAAAAAATTGTGATGTGCAGCGCCCTCTCTACCAAAACTAATACCCCTTTAGGTTCAACTTGGGATCTTTGTGAAACACCCCCCTGGTGACTGACTTTCCTTTCTTACTCTTTTTGCTATTTACTTTTACCTGTTTTAGTTTCTTTCTTTTATGTGTGTGTGACACACTTCTTGTTGTTGATTTGTGTTCTGGTTTCTGATTTGCTCTTGAATTTTTCAGAGAAAAATCCTCCTGGATTTCATTTGATATTAATAGCCTAAGGGAATTACACTTCATTGCCATTATTTTTCATGGTTATGATGTTTTTGTTTTCTTCTTTCCTTACTTTCTAATACGTTGTTATTATCAACATTATTTTGTTTTCTTCTTGCTAATTTCTAATATGTTTCATTATATTTGTTTAACTGGCCTTTTCCCCCTTTCTGTTTGTGTGTCTTTATGTTGTTTTTCTCCTCCTGATGTCAACTATGCTAATGGTATTAACATGAAGGTTGTGTATGATACTAAAAGTTAAGGCTGGCACCCACTTATGCAAGCTTAAATGTGAACTACTGCATTAAATTTGTTACATCTCATCTCGACAGTGAGACATAACAAACCAAATTAACCAAGTTAATTTCTAACTGTTTTGGTTAAATTTGTGCCTTACTTGCAAATCAATAGATTAAAAATGGCAATAAACATGAATGTGTTTGTTTCTGTAACAGAGAGAATTTGTGGCAGTTAGTGTTCAAGCTTGCATAAGTGGGTTCTGGCTTTTACGTGTAGTAAGAGTTTGTTTGTTTGCACATCATGCCAGAGCATGCTTTTTCTCCATACTAATTACTTTTAACACTTCTATTTGTAAAATTGTTATGTTTATTATCAGTATTCAATGAACATTCTTTCTTTATCATTTCCATAATTATATTGTATTATGTGATTATGTTGAAAAGAAAATGAATCAAATCAAATCAAATCAAATCAAATTATGAAGCAAGAAATGGTGGAGCATTTTTCTTCTTTATAAACAAAAGAAGAGTTTTAATGAAATCATATTCCTGTTGTTCCCGAATGATCACTAAAAGGCTGATATGAATATCATTAGATATTATGACAGTCTCAATAGAACTCTCCAGTGGTCACTAATGGAATCATTTTTCTTTCTTTCTATTTTTCCATGTTAATAATTTTCAACAACCTAATATGAATATTTCTGTTGTCCCCAAATGCTCAGTAAAAAGCTGATTTGAATATCAATCAATAGATATTCTGAGACAGTGTCAATAAACAAATTCAGAGTGGTCAGCAGTAATGGACAACTTTTTCCTTATTTTCTTGTTTCATGTTAATAATTGTCAACAGGCTAATATGAATATTTCTGTTGTCCCCAAATGCTCAGTAAAAAGCCAATATGAATATTAATAGATATTTAGACAGTGTCAATACAAAAATCAAGAGTGGTCAGTAATGGAAGTCTTTTTCTTCTTTTTCTTGTTCTGTGGTCAGTAATGGATGAATTTTTACTTATTTTCTTGTTTCGTGTTAATAATTGTCAACAGGCTAATATGAATATTGATCCGACGGCACTCAAGCCAGGGGCCGCGCCGCCTTCAAGAGAGGCTGAAGCCTCAACCGTAGGATTCGACCAGCCGGCTGTAGCCAAGACTCTTCTTAACCCTACGAAGGTGAGTTATACAAGAGATTTTTCCTTTTTTCATAATGTAGAATGTAAAAAAATACTTTTGTCTGAATGCTTTCAAGCCAGGGTCTGGTCCCCTCCCTCCCCCCCCCCCCCCCCAAAAAAAAGAGGGGTGAAGCATCAACAGTAGGATTTGACCAGCCGACTGTAGCCTTAACTCTTCTTAATCCTACGAAGGTGAGTTATACTAGATCTTTTTTTCCTTTTTTCATAATGTAGAAACTAGAAAAAACCGAATTGTTGTCTTAATGCTTTCAAGCTAGGGGCTGCTCCCCTCCTTCCCACCCCCTCCCCCTAAAAAGAGGGGGTGAAGCCTCAACGGTTGGATTCGACCAGCCAGCTGTGGCCAAGACTCTGGCTAACCCTACAAAGGCAAGGCATAGTGGACAAATATAGTTGTCTGTCCATAATATATATAGACCTCCGGATTGCTAGACCGGTCTAGCAATCCGGAGGTCTCGTTCGAATCCCGCTGGAATCCCATTTTTTTTGCTCTTTTTTAGTCATAATATATAATCATAAAATCAAACTTTTGTCTGACTGCTCTCATGCTATGGACTGTCACTTCCCACCCACCCACCCCCCCCCCCCCCCCCCCCCAAAAAAAAAAAAAATTCAGTACAAATTTGTTTTTACAATCTGGAAGAATTAAGCATTTGATTTAACCGACCACAAAGGCAAGTCATACTAAATGTATTTTAAAGTGAATTTTTGTTTTTTATTAATGTCAAAACCTAAAACGCTTTATCTAACTGCTTTCAAACCAAGGATTACACTTACTTCCAGTTGCTACCGAGCCTCAACCATGGGCTTTATTTATTGCAACAACTCACTATAACCCTACATTCATGTAGGTGAGATTTTATATGACTGTAATAATGATATTGATATATTGTAAATTTACTTCTTTTTCTCAGAAACCTACTCTTTTTTTTTCCCCCAACAAAATAAAACCAATGTTTGTATCTTGAAAATGAGACCTTGCCACAGAGCACTTTCTCTGTTTTGGTTGACTTGACAATTTATGGAATAATTGCATGACAAATGTACATGTAAGTGTCTCGGCTAGCAAAACATTGTTCACACCACAGTTAAAATCAATATTTTCCGCTCTTTGGAGTTGTCACAATCTGTCTTCTTTTCCTTTCAAGTGCATATCGAGACATCTCGCACATAGAAGGTTAAAGCTATGTTGTATAAGTATGTACAGTCAAACCTGTCTTATTGGCCACCTGTCTATAGCAGCAAACTAGCCTAAAGTGGCCACCAAAAGTGATCCCTACAGTCAAACCTGTCTTTGTGGCTACCTGTCTAGAGCAGCCAACCTGCCTAAAGTGGCCACCAAAAGTGATCCCTACAGTCAAACCTGTCTTTGTGGCTACCTGTCTAGAGCAGCCAACCTGCCTAAAGTGGCCACCAAAAGTGATCCCTACAGTCAAACCTGTCTTAGTGGCTACCTGTCTATAGCAGCCAACCAGCCTAAAGTGGCCACCAAAAGTGATCCCTACAGTCAAACCTGTCTTAGTGGCTACCTGTCTATAGCAGCCAACCTGCCTAAAGTGGCCACCAAAAGTGGTCCCCAGCCAAGAAAAACGATGTTACGGAACCTGTCTATAGAGGTCCCCTCTTTACCGTGGCTACTATTCTTGTTTCCCGTAGGTGGTCACTATAAACAGGTTTGACTGTAGATTGTATATTTGTAGATATATATTTATGTAAAGAATTGTATTTTCCCGTTTACTTTAATACCTGTCTGTATTTATCTGTAGACATGTTTTGCCTTTTCCTAGATGCATGATTGATTAGCGTGATGATTGCCTTATAACATTGCCAAGGACAATTTGATGAAACAATGAGATTTGAAAGGAGTGCGTTGTCCTCATATCAAATTACACAAATGTTTTCATTCACGCATAATAATTTATAGTTCATTTTAGTTTTTCTTCAAAAATGCAGACAGGAATGGTGATATAATAATGCCCACAATGTTTGCCCTAGAATATTACCCAATGAAGTATGATGTAACAATGAGATTTGAAAGGAGTGCGTTGTCCTCATATCAAATTACATTTTAAATTTCTTCATGCTCACATTATATATATTATAGTTAATTTTAATTTTTCTTCAACTTAAAAGTGACAGGAATGGTGACAAAATAATGCCCACAGTACTTGCCCTACATGTAGCATATTACCCAATGTAGTTTTATGGGGAAATGAGATTTGAAATTAGTGCGTTGTCCTCAAATTAAATTATAGTTAATTCGACTTGTTCTTCTACTAAAAATGACAGGAATTGTGGCAAAATAATGCCCGGTCGACGTGATTGCCCTAGTGAATTAACTACATGTATTGACCAAGGACAAAAAACATGTTTATGGAACAATAAGATTTTACGCAAGTGCTTACCGTAGTCTGTGTATTTAATTGTGACTGGCTATGTAAATACCCACCACTTGTAGACAAAAATGAAATTTGAGATTTATATACCATTTTAAAGAACTTTTCATCATCTTTAATTTGGTACCTATTTCAATTAATTTGGATAATATTTAGCAGAGTTATGATAATTTGTATATTTCATAATGCATTAAGTTGAATCTGAGATATTGAAGTTTCAAATATGACAATCACCATAAAAAAACATACTGAGTTGTTTTACAAAATCGTAAATAACTTTGCACTGGATTGATATTTCAAGTTTATTTTTCTTTTTTTGCATTATCAAGAGCAAAAGTTTATCTTGCTAGTTTATTTCAAAATGTTCATTTGGCTCCTGGGACCGATTGTCAACCTCGGAAGCCCATAACTGGAAAACGTAATTTCCGACAAGTGGGGGATTTTGCTCTAGCCGGTCACAATTTCTTTTAATTCTTTATTCTAAGAAGAAGAATCCAGCTCATTCTATTTTTGTCTTTAGAAAATGCAGACAGGAATTGTAACATAATATGAATGCCCACAGCGCTTGCCCTAGCATATTAACCAAGGTCGTTAGATGCAACAATAAGATTTGAAACAAGTGCATTGTCCGTGTGTCGTTTTTCAATTATTTGTCTTTGTACAAAAAATGTTGAGAAAGGTTCATTCTATTTTGTAATCACTTTAACATAACAGAACATGGTTATGAATTGTTTTGTTTTTCTTTATTTTTGTATCAAGAAGAGTTCATAATTGAATGGTGTCTTTTGATTCTATAACACAATTATCAATTAACATGCAACAATACTATTGTACAGACATCATATTCAATGCCCTTGACAGCATCTTTGAGAAACAACAAAATAGGTTTTGGATGTACATGTATATAGAGAAGATAGTCAAGATTACTAGTAGTAGTCTCTATTGAAAGGTGGTTTTAATATTCAGGCATTTGCTAGAGCAGTTTTGACTGAAATTATAATTCATGAACATTAAAATCAACAATTTGAACCTACCTCAGTGTGATCGGACATGTGCAATTGTACACATACCTGAGCCAAGATATCGGCCAAACTGGTGTTCCCTATAGCAGTTTTGACAGGGCTTACAATTTATGAAAATGAAAAACAAGAATTGCATATATGTGATGTTATCAATCATGCATTGACTGTATGTTCATTCAATCCAGAGCCAGGATATCAGCCAAAAGGTGTTTGCTAGAACAGTTTTGACTGAGCTTATAATTTATGAAATAAAAAAAAACAATATTTGGAACTTACACCATTAACTTTTTCGTTTCCATTTATTTATGTTTGTTAAGACCCGGGCCAGGATATCAAACAAGAGGAGACCACCGTCGAGAAGAAGTCTCCACGCTGCCGCAGCAGCTGCCTCAGCATCCAACGGTGACCTCTGGTCTGGTGGAACAGGGGAGAAGGATGAGGGTTTCGAGACCTTCACCCGCAACCTCGCCGACGACGATGACGAGGCGGACATGGGGGCAGTTGGTGGTCCAATTCACCATGCCGCACCCCTACCGGCCAAGAAGCCAGCGTCACACGCTCAGGATTCCCACAGGGTGCCTCCGGCCGCCTTGAAGCCAAAGAAGAAGGTTGCTCCGTCTGACAGCATCTTTGACGATGACTTGTTCTCGGACGCTAGCAACTCGACACTAGACATTACCACATCCTCAAAGACTAGTCACAAGGAGGAGAGGCCTTTCTCAATAGAAGGCGAGAGCCAGCTGTTTGCTCCAAAGCCAACTGCTGCCAAGACAGCTCCGAGCAGGACTGCTAGAAAAGTTGAAGACCCATTTGCCAAAACCCAAAGAAAGCCCAACCATGATGCATCCCTCGATGATATCTTTGCTGCGCCTCCGGCGCTAGGTCAGAGCAGCAAGCAGAGTTCGGAGGAAACGGATCCAACGTACGAGGACATCTTTGCTGCCCCGGCAACGGGTGGCAAGAATAAGAGGTCAACGTTGACTGACCTCGCCATCGATGAGGATCTGTTTGGAGATAGCAGATCATCAATGGGTGAGAACACAGACTGTCTTCTTTAACACTGTCACATTTATGTACATTTTAACCCATTGATTACGAGAACCATGTGGGTCCTGTATTAAATCTATTTAAATTGCTTAATCTAGTAGGGAAGAGTTGAATTAATTTATTAATTTATTTAAAGAAAAGACCAGTTGTACAAACAAATATTTTAATTCATTTTTTTTCTCCCCAGACAACCCTAGTATCTAGCATTGTTGGAACCAGTTTCTAATTATAATTTGTTAGCTTAAAACTTACTTTTGTGGTGTCATACAGTTCTTTTTTGTAGCCCTGATACAACAATGCATTGCAATATTATGAATCTGAAAGTTAATTATGTCGATACTTGTTAGTACAACCGACTTGTAAAGCTCTAATTACAATTCATTATCTTTCTGCAGACACGAGTGGTGTTGGCATCGATGAGGACTTGTTTGGTGCACCCCCACCCCCTCCAACTACAACAACAACAAAGACAAAGAAGAAGAAGTCTGTCAAGAAGGCCCCAGTTCTTGAGGTGAAATATGCATTTCCGTAACTCTTACAATTTAAGTTGCTAGTGCAGGAAAATGGTGATCTGTTGCAGCCACTGCTGCTGTTTTTGATAAGTTATAATGATGGTGGTGATGATGCTGCCTCTGCTAATGATGATGATGGTGGTAGTGTGGATGATAATAGTGGTGGGGATGATGATGATGATGATGATGATGATGATGATGATGATGATGATGATGATGATGATGATGATGATGATGATGATGATGATGATGATGATGATGATGATGATGATGATGATGATGATGATGATGATGATGATGGTGATGTATAGGTAGAATCGAAAGGGGATGGGGAGTATATTGAGGAGAATGACCATGATGATGACAAGTATGATGATGATGATGATGACCATGATGATGACAAGTATGATGATGATGATGACCATGATGATGACAAGTATGATGATGATGACAAGTATGATGATGATGATGGTGATGGTGATGACAATGATGAAGATGATGATGATGAAAGACAGATGACCATCATTATGATAATGAAATTACCAATAAATCTCTACTCTTTCTTCAGGATGACGACTTGTTTGGTGAGAAGCCCAAAAAGACAAAGACGAAAGCGGCCAAGGCGACAGACGCTGACCTCTTTGGGGACTCGGACATCTTTGCTGACCTCCCAGCGGCTAAACCAAAGGAGAAGAAGAAGAAGAAGCAGACCGCTGAGGATTCCATCTTTAAGGACGTCAAAGGAGGTGGGTTTCAACGGTCAAATCCATGTCCATTTTGTTGGAAATAACACCGTCTGATTGGCTGCTGGGGAGCATTATTAAGTAGCAAGAAAGCTTTAGATGGAAGCTTTGTAGTGCATGGCCTGCAAGTGTTAAATACTAGTACCGTATTTGTCTGTGTATTAACCGCTCCGGTGTATTAACCGCACCCCTAAAAAAGTGTGGTTAATACGGTCGTGTATTAACCGCACCCTTTTTTTTTTCTTTTTTTTTGTTGAAAAAAGGTGCGGTTAATACACCAGCAAATACGGTAGTCAAAATGCTCGGTGGGATTTGCATGTTTTTCTGTTAACAATCAGTGTTTCCTGACACCTGCAAGATTTCTGTAAGTTTAGTTCCTGAATTTGGAAGTCACGCAAGGTCACGAGGTAGGCTCCAAAGGTAAAATCCATGTCTCTTTTGTTGGAAATGACATCGTCCGTCTGTCTGGCTGCTTGGCGGACCTTAGAAAGTAGCAAGGGAGCTTCAGATGGAAGATTTGGAGTACTGCATGGTCTGTATTAAAGTGTTAGGTGTAATTGGTTTATATGTTCTTCTAACAATCACTGTTTGTTTGTTGCGTGCAAGATATCTGTATAAAAGTTTAGTTTCCAAATTTATCTTCCACTTGCCCAGTTTACCGACCATCAACCTCCTCGGGACGTTAGAAAGTAGCAAGGTAGCGGTTTATGTTCACTTGGTCTAATCTCAGTTGGTCTACTTCTCATTTGGTCTACTACCTGATGCCTCCAAAACCCTAACCCTAACCCTTACCCTAACCCTAACCTTAATCCACAACCCTAACCCTAATCATAATTCATAATCATAATCATAATTAAGCCGCCAGATTCATAATTTTCTAGTAGACCAAATGGGAATAGACCAAATGGGTGTAGACCAAGTGGCAATTTACCAAGGTAGCTTGGGTTGGAAGCTTCATGCGTGTAGTGCATGGCCTGTTAGTGTTTAATAATAAAATAAAGATCACTGTCTGTCGCCTGCAAGATTTCTATGAGTTTAGTTTTCAGAGTCGGAAGTCACGCCGTCATGGCTGCTCGCTTCCTTACGAAGTAACAAGGTAGCTTGGGTTGGAAGCTTCATGCGTGTAGTGCATGGCCTGTTAGTGTTTAATAATAAAATAAAGATCACTGTCTGTCGCCTGCAAGATTTCTATGAGTTTAGTTTTCAGAGTCGGAAGTCACGCCGTCATGGCTGCTCGCTTCCTTACGAAGTAACAAGGTAGCTTGGGTTGGAAGCTTCATGAGTGTAGTGCATGGCCTGTTAGTGTTTAATAGTTAAATAAAGATCAACGTTTGTCGCCTGCAAGATTTCTATGAGTTTAGTTACCAAAGTTGTAGGTCACACCGTCATGGCTGCTCTCTTCCTTACGATGTAACGAGGCAGCTTGGGCTAGAAGCTTCATCATTTTACTGCATGGCCTGGTAGTGTTAGTTGAAATGCTTGGTTGGATTTGCATTTTTTTTTTTACAATCGGTCTTCGCATGTCAGCTGCAAGATTTCTGTAAACGTACATGTAGTCTCCAAACTTGGAAATACAACATCATAGCTGCTCAAACTACATGTAGCTAGGTAGCTTTAGATGGAAGCTTTGTGATGATTTGCCTGTCATCTTACAATCACTGCTTGCTTATTGCCTGCAGGATGTATGTATTGTAATTATGTGACTTGTAGAATTATCATTGCACTTTTAAAAGGAGTTTTAAATCTTTATTTCCCATATTTTATTAGCGTCAGATTTAGTAGGAATGTTAGGATTTACTTCTTGTCGAGGCACTGATATAATTATTTAAATTTCATCCTGGTAGAATATCTACATACATGTACATGTATATGATGCATTTAAAGATAATATCCAAACAGACCTTGATACTATTAAAAAAATGGATTGATTGTTTTGTGCACAAACATTGGCTGTATATATAAACACATGTTGTTTGATAAAACAGGCCTCAAGACTTAACTTTTTTGCTTGTGTCATAGTCAGTTAACCCCTTGACTACGGGAACCGGATCGGTTATGTACAAAGTCTATGGAGATTTCAGAATCTCAAAGGGAACAGGTTAACAAAATAGTTTCTTATCAATTTTTGATGGCCCCATGGAAGTTAATTTTACTGACCCCAGTTATGGGCCATGAAAATGTTGTAATATCTTGGTAAAAGACAAACATTTTAAAGAACTTGGACAAGTTACTTTACCTTATTATAAGAGGGTCTTCAAACTCTTTTTATATCAGAGCTTTATTGAGGCTCCCCTGTAACAACCTTCACTGCAGTCAAACCTATCTTAGTGGCCACCTGTCTATAGCAGCCGACCTGCCAACCAGTGACCACCAGAAGTGATCCCTGCAGAGAAAATCAATGTTATGGAACCTGTCTATAGCATTCACCTGTCTACAGTGGCCACTTGTCTTGTTTCCCTTAATATGTGGTCACTATTTATCCACTATTGCTGCTCTCTACCCAGGTGTATAAATGGGTACCGGTAGGAGGTGAAAGCCTTTATGTGAACGATCTTCTTGAGCCCACTGAGCGCTTGGAAGGAATGCTCCCCAGGGAGTGGAGATGGTGCACACAATGTGTGCTGGTTTGCATTCTATCCTATGACCGGGGTAATAATAAAAATTGTAAAGCGCTTAGAGATGATTATCAATCGTGATAGGCGCTATATAAATAATAGATATTATTATTATTATACACAGGTTTGACTGTGTACATGCATGTTACATGCCCAGGAACATGTGGCTAGCTCATGTTAGCACGCACATTGCAAAACTTGTGCAATGACTGTGACTGGTGTATTTCCCATATGAAAGAACAGATTTAGGGGTTTTTTTGCTAGCAAAGCCTAAAGCCTAGCATTACTTTGCCTTAGAAGAACATTAAAGCAAAAATTCATGAGCTACTTGGAGATAAAACAAAAAAATCTCTGTGCTGCATAAAAAAGCTGGCATCTTAATCCAGAAAATTTTAGAGTGAGCCAGCGAGGGATATTTAGCTTATGTGATGATGGGTGCCTTAAAGGGTTCTAGTAACATTGTCCAGATCAAAATTTGTTTTACTGTGGTTCTCTCATACCCTGTTGTGTTTGTATTACCAATAGAAGTATTGGACAGGTTTTCAATTTCCCTTTCATTGAAAAGATATTTACGATTGAAGAGTTCGGATTTTTAATTATCCACTGGACAGTTATAACTGTGTACAAAGTCTGTGCGATGCGTTAGTGAGTATCACTTTGGATTTTCGCTCATTACTTGGTCATATAATATCCATTTAACATGAAACTTTCACACATTACTCAGTGGACATATCAGATCACAAACATACATGTATACATTTTATCAACCATTCATCACCATCTACCATTCATTCTACAAATGGCTTTCCATAATACTTAAGTCAAACTTAATGTTAAGTTCGACTTGGGATCTTTGTGAAACAACATCAAGAACAAAAAAAGGAGACAAGCAAAGTGAAGAAGGTTAGGCAGGGGTACGCTAGAGAAAAAAAGGTGAAAAGGCCTTTATGTGCTAGCAATACTTTGCCCTAGAAGAATATTTAAGCAAAGTATGCTTGATCAGTTGATCTACCTTTCAGAGGTACAATTATCTGTGCTGCATCATGATTACAGCTAGCATAGAGATCCACAGAGATTAGAGTAAGAGCTTTAGATGGGTACCTTGGCGGTTCTGGAAAAGAATATATTAATAATGAGCGATGATTTTATGTTCTAATGCTGGCATCATTTGGTTCATCATGAAGTACATGACAGGGCTTTGAGCTAGCAGAACTTTGCCCTAGAAGGATATTAACGAAAAGAATACCTGATCTACCGTGAGAGCTTTTAAAAAGTCTCTGCATCACCCGCAGTATTCCAATTATCCATTTTTCATTCCATAATCCTAATTCAGTATTGTAAAGGGATCTAGTGTAAACTTTGTTGACATATGCAAAAAACTGTGCTAGCAGAACTTTGACCGAGAAGGATATTAAAGCAAAGAATACCTGATCTACATTTACCTTGAGAGCTTAAAGTCTCTGCATCACCCGCAGTATTCCAATTAGCCATTATCCATCCCATAATCCCGAATCAGTCATTTAAAGGGATCTAGTAACTTTGTTGACATACATGTATATACATTCAAAAACTGGCAAATGGTTTATAAACTGTGTATTTTTGTGATCTGATATGTCCACTGAGTGATGTGTGAAAATTCCATCGTAAATGAATCTTATGACTAAGTGATGAGCAATAATGAAAAGTGATATCCTCATTGCACTGACTATGAACACAGTTATAACTTTCCAGTGGATGATTAAAAATCGGAACACTTCAATCATAAATATCTTTTTAATGAAAGGGAAATTCATAAAACCAAAAGCTGTTTCATGGTTCTATTGGTAATACCAACAAGGTATATGAGAATGGCTAGAGTTCTAAGTAAGTTTTGTGGATTTTGACACGGTTTATAAACCCATTCTGGACTAACAGATTTTGCTATAACATGCATTTTCCATAGACTCTTGTCCGAGTATTTTCGGGACCTGTTCTGAAAGGGTTAATGGTGCAATTTGTACAAAGATTCCTCAAATGTTGCATTCATTTTTTTGTAACAGTTTTGCTTTGTGTGCTAGTACTTTATTCTTGACCTTTCTTTCTGTAGTGAAAAGTGATTTATCTTGTATTCAGTTTTAAATCATGAGAGGGTTGTGTCTTTTTTTTACACAAGGTAAGGCAGAGCTGCCAACCGTTACAAAAAATTTGTATTTGTTACGAAAATACAAAGGGAATACGAAAATACAAAAACGCATCCAAAAAATAGGGAGAAACAAAATTTATTGTGTCCTTACTAAGGCAGACTTGCCAACCGTTCCGTTTTTAACGGAATTGTCCCGTTTTTTAAGTTTTTATTGCCAAAAAAAACGGAACGTTCCGATTTTGAAAAAAAAAAAAATATATATCGATTTTTTTTTTTTTTTTTTTTTTTTTTTTCTTTCTTTTCTTCTCGGATATAGATGTACCATCCGATATCTGTCCGTTTTTCAATTGTAATCAGCAGGGCAGTGCCATGTTAGTCTACAATCCGCTGTCAAGATGAAAGCCTTAAGATATCTCATCACAAATGATTCTTCTAAATTTGGCTCTTACCAGGTTTAATCTATTCATTAATCCTCTTACCATTTGTTTATTTGAACATTTTGTTACATGTAAAATACCTTTACTTTAGCAATAGATTGGCAGGGTTCAACGTGCCATTTTCTGACCGAATCTATAGAATGGGGAGGGAAAAAAAACAAATAAATAAAAATAAAAATCTTCTTTTTTTTTTCTTTTTTTTTTTGTTAACCGAAACCGTGAAAATGAAAACGTTTTTGCCGATGCCGGTCGGTTAACCGTCGTGTAACCGTTTCACTACAGCCCTAGTATGCACCAGATTGCACAATTGTAAGTCCAAAAATGCAAAAGCTCCCTACCGTAGGAGGGGGACACCCCCCCTCCCACACCCTCCCCCCCTCGGTCGCTCCGCTCCCTCGTGCTCGGGTGTTCAGTTTTCTGACTTTCAAATGTTGGCAAGTATGCTAAGGACACAATTTATTAAATGCTCTCATTAAATTAAAAAGACAAAGTTGTTTGAATATTTTGAACCCTTTGCTGAAATGGGAACTAGGTTTGCCCTGCATTAATGTAATATGAATTTTCAATATTTAGGAACGTATACAGTAGGTTAACTAGATATTTTTGCTTGGTTCCAATTTTTGTAACAGTGAGTTATTTTTTTTATTTTTTTTTGCTTCATGAGTGTTTTCTTTGTGTATGACTTAGTTGCTATTTTTGCATCTATTTTTGTCCTTATTTGTATGCATTTGTTTGCTTGAATTTCTCGTGACCCAATTTATTCTTTGTATATTTTCTCCACATATTTTTGCCGACTTCTTTCTATTTTGTATAACTATCACGTGCTCCAATTTTCCTTCTATTGATTTCTTCTTTCATCAAAATTTTATTTTTGTTATTTTTGTGTTAGTTAAGTCTTGATATGTCCTAATTTATCTTATATAACTGCATGTATGTGACCACCACATGTTGTTTTTTCTCTTTATATGTACATGAATGTGTCTTGTATAGGCTGTGTTTCTTTTCCCTTGTCCATATTCTGTTAGTATTTTGAGTTCTCTCTTAAAATCTTAAATTATGTTTTTTCTTTTTTGTATCTGTTTTCCTGTTTCTGCAGGTGCTATTTTTGCTGAGCTCGCTGTGTCTACCAAGTATCTTGTATTGTGTGTTGATCTTTTGTTACGTTTTTATGCCTCCGCCAACGAAGTGGCCGGAGGCATTATGTTTTCGGGTTGTCCGTCCGTCCGTCCGTCCGTCCGTACGTACGTCCGTACGTACGTCCGTCCGTCCGTCCGTCCGTACGTACGTCCCGTTTTCGTTCTCGCGATATCTCAAGAACCGGTTGACGGATCAATTTCAAACTTAGTATGAGTGTACATGTTGGGGTGACAATGATCTGATTAGATTTTAGGGGTCATGAGGTCAAAGGTCAAGGTCACAGGACTCAATATATATGCAAAAATGCCTCGTTCTCGCGATATCTCAAGAACAGGTTGACGGATCAAATTCAAACTTGGTAATAGTGTAGATATTGGGGTGGCAATGATCTGATTAGATTTTGGGGTTCATGAGGTCAAAGGTCAAGGTCACAGGACTTGATGTATGCGCAAAAATGCCTCGTTTTTGCGATATCTCAAGAACCGGTTGACGGATCAATTTCAAACTTGGTATGAGTGTACATATCGGGGTGCCACTGATCTGATTAGATTTAGGGGGTCATGAGGTCAAAGGTCAAGGTCACAGGACTCAATATGTATGCGAAAATGGCTTGTAATGGCAAAATTTCAAGAACTGAATGTCAGATTTCAATCAAACTCGGTACCTGAATGTATCATAAAGAGTCAACGTAGCCGTAAAATGTTGGGGTCATGAGGTTGAGGTCAAGGTCACGGGACTCATTATACATGCAAAAAAGCTTGTAATGCCAAAATCTCAAGAACTAAATGTCAGATTTCAATAAAACTTGGTACCTGAATGTTTTTTAGGGAGCCATCAAAGATTGGGGTCATATGGTCAAGGTCACAGGACTCAAAATATTTAAAAAAATTAAATCAGTGCATGTTAATAAGGGCTTGATATTAAAATCGCGTGATAGCGGAGGCATAATTTTCGATTGCGCGCAATCGAAGATCCATCTAGTTCTTTATAAATTAATTTGAATAATTATAAATGTGCCAATTTCTCTTAAACTATTGCTTTCCTTTGTAACTATTTCCTCCAGATGCTATTTTCGCTGATCCCCCTGCATCTACCAAGCCTAAGAAGACCAAGGCCAAGAAGAAAGCAACAAAGGAAGCATCCGATTCCATCTTCGACACCGAGGGACCAAGCATATTTGACGATCCACTCAACGCAATGAATAATTAGTTAGGACGTAGTCTTGAGACACATTTCATTTTTTATATCGGTAATATTAATATCGTCGGTGAGTGTGAGAAGGACGTTAAGTCCATTTTAGGCTAAAATGAGTTATATATACCATCAGTAATTTAATATCTTCGGTGAGAGTGAGAAGGGCGTTAAATCTATTTTTGGCTAAAATGAGTTGTGCATACCATCTTGCAGGTTGGAAGCTCCTCTATGCGATTCAAACTGTATAATTTTGAGAATAGTTATCAAATACAAATGAAAGGTATATTTGGTTACTACATGGCTTTCAAACTATAAGCATGATTATCTCCAAAGTACGAAACGTGACTTAGTGCCCTTCTCTTTCTAAACCGACAATATATGTTAGTGTTTCAAACTCAACTCATTCCTCATTTTTTTTTACTTCCAGAAATGTTTAGCACAGTATAGTGCTTGTAAAGTTTCGACATATGTTTTCTTCTATTGTGGATAACCAAAGTATTTTGTTTTATTGTAGATTGTGTTGAATTTTATTTTAATTGTGTTGAGTTTATACAGATGATTATTTGTTTTATATATGTCAGGCATACTCTGTCCTTCCCGATTAGATAAAATGTACTATGCTACCAAACGCTTCTTTTTTTTCTGAATGAATTATGATCAGAAATGATTGCATACCTTTTCTTCCAGAGTATTTCAGCTTAGTTATGTTCTAGATTTCTTATAGACTTAGCTTTGACAATGATTAATTTTATACTTTGGACAAATATAAATGTATTTATTGTAATTTGTATACATGTACATGTATGTACAGTGTAGCAGAGATTTCTATGACATATCATAAAGATGAACATATACAATTTCATATCAAAATGAGATCAGTTTTAATTACATGTTTGTATTAAAAGTAAATGTACATACATTTTAATGTTTTTTGTTGATGTTTAAGGAAAATGGGAGGACATTCCATCCCTGTGTACAATTGTGAATAAGCACAAATTTCTATCATTTGATAATGTAAATGTTATAATATTATACAAAAAGAAGGACATATAATTACGGATGTACAAATGACTTGATATTTCTATTTTACACCTTAATTAAAGGCAAATGTAAACGGCTCATTTAGACCTATTTTGTATTTAAAAGTATTGAAACTGCATTTATACCAAATACTTTCTGGGATCGTTTTGCTTATGTTCTATACCTTTGTGCATATATGTACATACTGTATACAAAATAATGTTGGATCAACATTATATGAGTATGATATATGCAATTCTTGTTCAGTTTAGTTGTATTCTTCCTCTGATTATTTGTTTCATGTGTTAGTTCAAAGTAGTATTGTTAATTCTTTTATTTTTGGGTTACCTCTGCACAACTAACTTCAATCAACTTTGTTGGGAAATTAAACTGTCCCTTTCTTCCAACGAGTGGATAACTAAAAAGTACACAAAATATATGGTCAAATATTATACTCAATATAATCATATATATATTATATTTATATATGAATGATTGATATCAAAGGGTATGCTAATATGTCCCAGAGAAATAAAGAATAACAAAACATAGTTGTACAAGTAATTTGAGTTAGAGAAAGAGCTTTGTTCTATTACTACATAAAACAGTAAAGACACATAATTGTATGCTACTTCTCTTTTTTTTAAATGTAACTTTACATAATTACAAGTATTTTACACATATTTGAAAATATATTCTTAACAACAAAATATTTTGTGTATGGAAGTTTATGGATTGGGTTTCTGTTCTATTTTATTGCAATAATAATAATATGAACATTTATATAGCGCATCAACTATAAATATATACTCTACTGCGCTAATTACCCATGGTCATCAGTTACAGTTCAATTAGTTGTCTTCTGATTCAAATAATTGCCAAGTGCTGCTCTCTCATTGTGTCATTTCATATTACAGGGGAGTCCACAATGTATTCACATTTTATGCAAACCTTGTGGACAAAAATGTGTTTCTTTAAAAGGAA
The DNA here is from genome assembly GCA_037951105.1 of Echinarachnius parma. NCBI lineage: Eukaryota > Metazoa > Echinodermata > Echinoidea > Clypeasteroida > Echinarachniidae > Echinarachnius > Echinarachnius parma. The sequence goes on from JBAMJV010001806.1 coordinate 74,516, forward strand.
GCTTGTTCAAGGTTGCATTGGTAGCAACAACTAATTATATTCCAAATTACATGGCAATATATATTTGAAAAAGAAGATGTACAGTGTATGGTTTAGTAACAAGTATCATAATCATACAAGTAACAATGATAACATCTTTGAGTGACATGATGGACTCTAATCACAACTCTCATAACATTAGATATGTTGATTTAATCCTAAATCAATGCAGGAAATTATACTTTTTTCATTAAAATAATGTTTTTATTAATCCTAGTAGCCCGAAACCTGAATATGATGTCCCCAAACAAAGAAAAAAAATTATAATTCTGTTATATTTTGTTGGCTATTCGAGCCAGTGGCAACTAAACATATCTTTTGTTGCATTCTTACCCCAATTATCTAAAAATAGACTCACAATGTAGAATGTTTTAGGAATATGGGTCATGAAAGCTTGCCCAAAGTATGGGCCCAGGTCATCAACGGGCAAGAAGTGTGCATAACTTTATAGAATGTGATAGTGAACCACTCTTGAATTATATTTTGGAGCTGGTTTGTTAAATTTGTAAAAATGTTGAATATTATTATTTACGTATCATTCCCAGAAATCAAATGACTTGATGTAAATCATGCTATTTTTGTATTTTATATCCATTCAAAGAAATATTTAGACAGATATGAGACATATATTTGTATGAATATTTCATACTTTTGATGCAACACATGTAGAAATATGATCTACATAATAAAGAGTTATATTGATTGTATACAATTTATTTTAGATTTTCAAATGTATTATTCATTTTTGTGTGGTTCTTTCACTTTCATTTCTTTTTTATGCGCACCTGTGTGTGTGATGTTTTTGTGTATGTTGTTTGTGTGTGTGTGTGTATGTGTACTTGTTCGTGTATTTGTATGTTCATGTGTATGTGCGTTTGTGTGAGTGTGATTGTATGTGTGTGTTTATGCACAGAGGGGGGGGGGGGGGGGGAATGAAGGAGAGGGAAGGAGGGGGGGGGGGGGGTTCGTATAGATTAACGACTTGAATTTACGATTAGGATTAGGTTTACAGATAAAGAACATTATCTAAGAGCATTATTTTTTAAATAATTTATAGTCCTCGGTTGTTATTAATTTATTTGTGTCTTAATTCGTTGACGCTATGATGGCTTCCAACAAAATAAGACGCACATTAATGACTGTTCTTCGGAGTAAAGGCAAACAACGTTTCTGTTAGTTCTACCATTTGGGATTACAAAGTATGTGTATTTAAGCTCCCTACAACAGTAATCATATCCATGTCAACAATTTAGTCAAGGGAATATAAACAATTGATAACAAAACATATTTTTATCCCACTTTTATTTGCAAGTTCATATCAATCATAAAGCAGATTTTGTTCATAATGCAGAGATAAATTTGTAATGCATTGTGTAATATTAATGATCATACACCATACACAACGGAAAATAAAGAAGATAATAAAAATCATAATAATAATTATTATAATAATAATAATAATAATAATGATAATGATGATAATAATAATCATATTAATATCAATAATATTGATAATAATAAATAAATATAATAATGAAATCATACATTTGAATAACAATTATAACAAGATAATTGATTTATATCAAAACAAAATTATAATACGTTATCATGTTGCAGAATGTAAAATATAATAATCAACACTTAATGACAGAAATTTGAACAATCAGACATTACTTGCATAAAAAATGTCACTCAGAACCTGCTCGCATTTAACACTATTCATCGTGCATGTCTTGAATAGCCCACAGTGGTTTTAATTTACCCTGGGTTAAATCGTGCCATTAGAAGTAATTTTGTTCAATTCGTAGACGCTATTTGACCCAAGCACTAAACTTGGGAGTTGCCAAAGCCCGGAGCCAGGATTTTCCAAGTGAGTTCGTAATTTACCAAATCAGGACCGAGAACGAGACCACTGGTTGTGTTGCGGGGGGGGGGGGGGGGGGGGGGGGGGTGTCAATCGCCAAAAAAGAATCGAGGCCGAGACCGCGTAAGCGGAGGGGGGGGGGGGGGGGGGGGGTTGCCAACAAGACCGAACGTTGCCCAAGACCACTTGTTTAGATGGTCAAGACCGATAAAAAGTGGACCCGAGACCGACAAAAAAGTGGATCTTTCTGAATTTGGAGGGGGGGGGGGGGGGTGCGTACGCACCCAACGCACCTCCTGACTACGGCCTGGTTACCATAAGTGGCACAACTTTAGTCCGGAGTTAAAGAAACAAATTACCAGTAACCGGTATAAAAAAAAACACGTTTCACACCTGTATAATTTCACTGGCCCATTGATGGTTGTCATTTGCCATCGGATATATTCTAAATCCAATCCAACTGTCTGAATCTCATCCAGACCACTGAGCGGTGATACATCTGGGCCCGTGTTCATACATCCACACTACCTTAGTTCCATTCTGAATCTAGGCAACTTGTGTTGCTTACTTAGACTTAAGCCCGGCGCAGACAGAGCCGACTCGACCCGATCCGACTGGTTTTCAGTCAGGCTAGAGTCAGTTTCGCTCAGTCGGAGCCGATCCAACATGTTGAATCGGCCTCGAATGACCTCCGACTGGCACTTGACTGGAAAAACCGGAGTTCTGAGGCAGCGCATACTGAGTTAATCAGGCTGAAAAACAGTCGGATCGGGTCGAGTCGGCTCTGTCTGCGCCGGGCATATTATCATCCAAAAATGACTCGGCCCGTAAATTCATAGATTTACACTAGCTTAGTTCCGTTCTATTGGGCTATAAAGTCAGCAACACAAAGCTTTCGTATTCAATGACTCTGACTATCTGGTATATATAAGCATTACTTACTTACTAAGCTAGTCATATAGTTGGTAACTAAGAGGGTCTCTAGTTACATAATTATCTCGCCCTGTAATTATACAAGAGGCCAATACACGCCGTGCGTGCGCGCGCGCATAGGATCCTGCATGCAGTAATCGCGTCTTTTCGATGAGCGTAATATCGCATAAAAATAGACGTCGATCACAGTGCGTACAAACATATGCTTGATTGACTCATCGAACCGTTTTTAATCGGGATTTAGAGCGCAATATGGATTTAAACAACCCAGCGATTGGAGATATTCTAGATAATATACACTCATAATGGAACTAAGTTAGGTTGGTTTATGAATACGGGCCCTATAATTATATAATTTACATATAAGAGGTTAGAATAATGACTTACATTACAGAAGACGATGAAGAAGACTGATATCAAAAATATAAAGTAATTAAAGCAATTTACAAGCTGTACACACATATGAATTTAGATTCTGTACATAATAGAGAAAGTTTGATAATATCGATGCAATTAAACATATCTACAATATACCTTTCATATGTACATGGACGTCATAAGGCAACACATTAAGAATAAAACATCAAACAACAGCATGATATCCCTCGATGGTAATGTTTGAAAGTTTTCTTTTTGTTTCCCCTCGAATAAATCAGACAAATTGACTGTTAGATTGTTAGACTGTTAGATTAGAGGGCAATTATACAGGCCACCATCCATCCACTCACAGACCATCATCCACTCAAGCTCCCTGCTTATGAAGGTTGGTCTACTGCATTCATGTATTTGTTATAATAATATACATAAATTATTGTCACATTAATTTATATTATGATTGTATAACTCATTCTAATTTAATTGTTTTATTTTTATGTATGGAAAAATGTTCTTCGTATATTTCATTTCGATTTTGTTAATACATGCAGAAATAAATCTGCCTCAACAAAATATATATATATTCTCAATCTTAAAAACAAATTTGTTTCATTGCGTGCAGCATTACTTTTCAATAAACATGTTTGGCAAGCAGTAAGAGACATCTTACCATGGAACGTTAAC